>JAKRZM010001012.1:396121-450510 GCA_036379175.1 Heliconius cydno galanthus | reverse complement strand
ATAAGCACTTTTGAATCGTCGAATGAACATATGAACAAAAAGCTACCACCGGTTCGGAAGGCAGTTCTGCTGAGAAGAGCCGGCAAGAAACTCAACAGTTGCTCTTTTCAAAATCAATGGTACAATCACAATCTGTTACATTAGTTGCTAGCTATCCTGCATTACATTCAATAGACATTAATTCCATACATGTTTGTCCTCTAAATATTCTTTTTTCCATTGATTTTCATTTACTAAATATACGTTGGGCCTCAGCTACACACACGTAACCCTTTTTAGTATCTCAGATAAGCTATATGCCAAATAAAATTCTCAACGCAATAACAAACACGTATTATTGACAGTGAAATCGCCTATCTTTCACGTTTTGCGGTGGAGGCAAAGATAACCTATGTCGAAACACTCTCTTCTATTTACCGTTCGTTTAAAGATAAAATACGAAGGCAGTATCTGAAGCCATAATTTGTATAATCTATTTGGAAACACCCAGATTTTATTTTATTTATTAATAGATCTTCCAATAGCATTCGTAGCCACAATCGTCACGTGTAGAACCTCTTTATCATCTCTATCCATTCCATAGTATAATTAATTAATTCATGTTCATTCATTCATTTCATTCATATAATATTAATGAAAAAATTAACAACTGGATTTAAACCTGTTAGAATCTCTGCAATCTTTTGCAATTTTATATTCTATAGTTCTATACAATGAAGTCCACGCAGGCGAAGCCGCGAGCGGAACGCTAGTATAAAATATAATAATAAGCACGCGTGGGATGCCAAGATCACAAAAACTAATCGAATCTAAATGTTGAAGATTTTTTATTACAATTCTAAATCTACGCGGTCAATGACCGAAATCAGCGAAAATAAACGAATTATCTAACGTAAATATTTGTGAGAGTCCATTAAGAGGCTGGGAATGGCGAAGGAACTTAGTTAAATAAATATTGCTAAGCCGATTTTGATAAAATATATTTGGTTCAGTAGTGAACAGTGTTGTGTCATGCAGGAGCAGGCTTTAGGGCTTTCAGGTTCAGGGCTCAGTTATCCAAAAAAACGCCAAGTGGGAAACAGTTCATTCTAGGTCATTTCTATAAGTTTCAATTATATTTTTACAATATCAGATTTTAGAACAATATTTTTTATGTAAATAAAATAAAGTCAGATTATCTATATATCTAAAAAAAAATAATAAAAGAGGGGTCGTCAAAATTTTTTTAAGATTTTGGGCATGACCATTATGCTCATGCGTGCTTTTTTAACAATTTCCAAAAGACACGAGTGCAAATATGTCTTCCAAAAAAAAAATTCCTTCATAACCATGGAATAACACTATAAAAATGTTAAAAAATTAAAATTTCCCAAAATGTTATACAAATTTATATGTCATCTCCAAAATATTAATTGTACAAAATAACTAAAAAAGCAATATTTTAATTCAACAAATACAACACACATAATACACGAACACGAGAAACTAATGGTTTATTTAGAGAGTAGGAAATAGAAAATTTGAATGTAAAACTGTTTTTTAAGTACTTTCGCTCCATTGCGTACTCCATTGTCCACATATAATAACTCTTTACTGACGTGTTTAAATATATAAGTATAGTATTTGAATAATAATGTATTTCCTGTATTTTATAATTTTGGTGAGTACATAAGTGAAAAGTACGAGGTTGATCCCGTTTTAGATGAAATATAAGATTATACCATGGTTTTTGTTGAGACATTCGAAGCAGTCGCAATTTAGTAACATGCGAAGTATATTTTTAGAAGAAGGACATTTCAAGAGGCACGGGTTCGAGTCCTACTACGGTGAAATTATTGTAAAGAGTTCTAGATATCTTTCATCAAAAAAAATATCTTCTATAGAAGAATGAAAGATGAGCAGAATTCGAACTAACAACGATTATACAAATGACACTATAAAAACTTACTATAAATAACAAAAAGCATGCACCAGTTCTTTCATAAGGTTATCAAACCCATCCATCCATTCTTATAATATATAATATTTATTATATTATCAATGAATTCTTAAAATTACGCCATACGTCTTTCACAATGAAAAATAAACGGTTACATCACTAGCGCGATATAGGTTAAGTAATAAATAATGTGAACGATAAACACACTAGGTTATCAACTGCTGTATGAATTATGTTACTTCCATATTATTATAGGAGCCTGTCGTAAAAGTGAAATTGTCGCCTGTAATCGCGATATTTGTAGATTCAATTCTCATTTTAGGTGAAAAAATATTTTCTTTGCGTCGTTCTAGCATGACAATCAGCGGCGTTGGGTTCCGTTACTTCGAAATGCCTCGCAATTTAGACGGTGTGTCCGGAACGAAGTGTTTTCATATTACATTCTTTGTTCTGTCTTGCTATGTGTATATTAATAGATAGTGAATTAGTTAGTCAGTACTTTACTTTTCCTTTTCCTGTGTAACGTAAACTTTTTCGTGAAGAAATATATTTTGACAACGGTATTCGATCAAATATGAAAAATGAATAGGAAATGCGAGTCATTAATATGAGCCAAAATATTACTTTATAAAGTCCTCTTCACACTTGCTAGGAAATAATAGAAATGTACTTTTTTGATATAATAGGATGGTAGCTTATTGGACGGTAATCGGGGAATAAAGTATCTTATCACTAGGTTCCTGTGTTTACCGTGCTATATGTGGGAACCAGAATTAATCTAAAAAAATATATAACTAAATATAATGCACCTACGTGGGAAATTACATACTAAAACTATACAAATATTTATTTAGTACATTTAAACAAGAAAATAGTAGAAAAACACACCGATTTACAGATCATGTAAAAATACCATTACACAATATATGGAACGTGGCCAAAAGTGTTAAGCAAGCTGCTCTATTGAACCGATTCAGATGACTGTGAGGCAGATTCACTTTGTAAATATTTAGTACGGAGAGATTTATAAATGATAGTTTACTATTTTAAATACTACTTTAAAGAAAGGAAATGCAATATCAATTAATTATTTTCTTTATGAAAGCTATAAATTATTTTGCTATAAGCTATTTATTATTTTGTTATTTTCTTTGCTAATTTTATATTGATGAAAACAGGTCAAATTGGTTGGGGTTTATGCTTTTTTTTTATATACTACAAGTTAGTATTATCATTTCTTAATGCGAAAACTCATATATAAAAGCAGAGCAAAGGCTCCATATGCACCGCTCAATAGAACTCAAATTCGCGTCGCAATTAGTCTTGGAATTGAAACCGCTACCTTCGCTACAGTTCCACCCTTTGCCACTGCTCCATGACCCGACAGTCTTATTCTATAAGCTAACAATGTACTACAATGAATTCCAGGCATGCAAATCATGGACATGTGCCAAATTTCAGTAACATTTTGCTATAACTGAACAGAATGACTTTTGTAATTATAATAATATTTGTGTAAGTTATTTTTGTTATTTGTTTATCCCTTTGTGTAAGGAACTGCATGATATTAAAATATTATTTTTACCGTTTGAATTTCAACTTAAAATTCAAGCTTTCCTAGCGACAATTATCTACGTTTTCTCTTAGGAGAGGCCATTGTGTCGCAGTGGTATCTTTAAATTCGAATATTGTGGGTTCAATCCCCACTTGAGAGAATGAATTTTATTCATTTACTCACTTTCTCAAGATAAACGCGGAGTTAATAATAGTTTCGGCATTGAAAAACGGAGAATGGAGCTATTTGACATAGTGTTCTTTTCTAGCCTACTATATAAGAGACAAAACGTGAAGAAACTCTATTAGAAAATCAATATCTAATTAAATCACACCTATAATATATATTAAAAACATATCCTTTCTTTCTTCCTGAACAGAACAATACATTCAAAGGGCTCGCCGACAATGGTTCAGATCGCATCGCTCTAAGAATTATATTTTTTATAAGTAACCGCTCTACGTGTAATGACGAGTCGTTTTTGATGGAACTTTGATAGTAGAAGAACGATGCACGAAATAATAAGCTTGGCTATGCTTTATGCACACGATGAGTGTATATTCAAATCTTTCTCAAGGAAATATTTATGGCGTAGTGGAACAGTGTCTGTTGTCAAAGCGGTTATTGATTCTATTCCCTGTGGGGGGGGTTAAAAAACCATGTTTTTAACTTCCACCTCTGAACACGTAATATATCCGTTGTATGAAAAATCAGGAACGTAGTGTCTTAACACTAGGTTCCCTCTGTACACCCTGAAATATGCAAAAAAAATATTATAGCTAAATAATAAATCTAGCTACTATTTTGCTCTACTGTCATCTTATTCTCAATATATCCAATATTTTCTAAACAAAGTCATGCTTTATACCTAGTTCAACTCAAACCCAATAGAAATTTCCATTCCACCGGCGTCCACCATAAAAACGTGACATTATAATCTATCTATCAATTGATGTATGCCAGAGCAAAGGTGGTTTAATCCCATGCCTCGTTAGTCGATTTTGTTTGAAAAACTATTAACATGCTAATCTAACTTTCATTCAGGGATTGAATCCTCATCAATCATGTATGGAGGTTCTTTAATAAATGAGCTACTGGTTGGTTCAGTGGATAACTGGTACAGCTGTGGACATAGTCCAAAATTCAAATTAGGCATTGGTAATGAGTATAAAATTAATGGTATAAAACTTAAAAATTATTTAAAATATTATTTCATATTAAGGAAATAAATATACTTTAATAATCATGTAAACATTTGAAAGTAGCACGTGAAAGTAGATAGATACTTTTTTAGAAATTTAAAACTTAACTTTAGGTAAAATTTTCGTAAAGAATCATAGTTCTGAGCTAGATATCTATTTATAGTAAAAGAGAATATAAAGAAATAAAAGGAAATCTTTGAAGATAGTTTAATTTCATATAATAAAGGAACAATCAATGAGTTTAATAAATATTACAAGTATAACCATACTTAATTTAAAAGATTTTTAAAGTTAACTCTAAAATAAATTCGATTGTGGTTAAAAATAAGCAGTTATGAGTCACTCAGTTAAATATAACTGCTTGAACAGAGTTACAAAGTTAAGTTAGAAGTCGCCTACGCTAAACTGGTTTAGACCACAGCGAAGCTATATCAGTTAGATTCTACGGTTAGACTCATTTATGGGTTATTGTGTATTCCTTGTGATATTGTATGAGAGTACGATTTTGTATGGTAAAATAAGTAGGGATAAAAATGGAATTATTTAGCTAAATATTTTATTAATTTTTAAGTCAATGCCTGAAAAATTTTGTGTAAAGTTGAGAACTAAGTGTTTTAGCACTAAATTCTATTTGCCTACTCTATATTAAGTTAAAAACTAGTAACATTTATATAAACCCACTACCACCTTTTACAGTTAACAAATTCACTTACAAATACCATCAGTCAATAAATAAAGTGCAATCGAAGCTATAAATCCCAAACTTCAATTTACGATACTTCCCTTTACTAATTGAATCCTCAAAAGTTATCTAGAAAGAGGTCATTATCTAATTTATAGCATTATAATGGTTGTTTCACACACTATAAACGTCCATTATCTGTGGTGTTCTGAACGTCTGTAGAGCCTTTGTTTTTGATTCGGGGAATCGATGATGTAGGTTTATAGTGAAATGGACTAAGATACCTTTGTATTTGATAGAAGTAATATATTATTGGTTAATACATAAAGTGTTTAATTGTCAATTTAGTGGTTGTGGATTCGATTTCCGTTTAAGGTTCTGTTTATATTTTGTAAATTATAGTTTTTGTCAGTCGATTCGTCTGGTAAAATCGATGAATAAATTTGGTCTGTACAATAAACGAAAATTTAGAACATAACAATATGCTTATTAAATTCTTTATTTCTACTCTCTCTTAATTTTAATAGATAGTTTAACACGCAATGTCTTAACAATAAGCTCCTTTTGCCTATCCCGCTATACGGGAAAACGCGTGAAGCTATTACTTAACACTAAGACTGTTCACAATAAACAACCTTATAGATTCCACTAACAAATATCCATACATTTAAATAGTATATTGGAATTATTAGTAATCGTCAATACTATTTAGTATTCAATAGATATTGCAAAAAACAGTTCGACCGTTACATTGTTATTTGTTACCTGTTGTTCCTGGAAATGACCACCGTAGATTATTATAGAAGCCCGGTGGTACATTATGGGGTTTTTTTTATTTGTAAGTAGAAATATCGGATGCTGTATTCAAAATCTTTGTGCTCTAAGCGCTTTTGGTAAATATACCAGTTTTTGGATTCGATTCTCACTCGGAGGAATGTATTGTTATATTTTCAGTCAGTTTAGAAGATAGAACGCGGCGTTAGGCTACGTCACTCAATATGCAATGTCTCAAAAATTGACAGTATCTTCTATCTATAGTTTCTATAAAGTACATAGAAAATGGAGAACAGAGTCATAACACTAGGTTCCCTCTGCCCACTCTATCAAATGGGGGATACAGAGTGAAGCTAAAACATTTTAACGACATTTGTCCCCACAATAATTGCTCTTACGCCACGAATAAACTTAAAACACTGATATTATGTACAATCTAAGATAAATAATATAAAATTCTGTTTGTAAGCTTAATATAGCCATAACAAAACTAAGAAGTTCTAGTTGGTGGCCACGTGACTAAAGGATCGTGACGGCCTGTCAGTTTTATCAAAAAGGGCGGGAAACCGATTTTTCATAGTCGTTTTTTGTAACATAACTCTCGCGTGAGTTGTCATTAAAATATTAAGACAAAAGCTTCGCCCATATGGAAAAGTATTAAGCGTGTTTCGTAAGCTTAGAAAGAAAAGTGTTATGAGAAAAAAATAATAATATTAAAATTTCCTTAATTCTAATTTAAGAGAGAATTTTGCAAGCACTTTTTTTATCTCACATTTTATCTTCTGCCAACAAAAATAGCTAGAGGCAAAAATAATAAGGCTAGAATGTTCAACTATTCACCCAAGCTTGTGGGAATCGAACCCACTACATCAGATAGACAAAAATATGACAACCATTAAAATGTATCATATTACGCATTACAATTTGTATACATTCAGTATTATATTTCAGCATTCTGCAAATATATACGTAGAAAAATTATCGCTGAGTCCAAACAAGTCGGTTCTTTGTTGTAATATAATATTGCAGTAATACAATAGTATAGATAATTATATTTTATATTGCGGATGTCTCCATATAAATTTGAGACCAAAAAATTTTGTTTATACTTTTGTTTTGTTTCTGAATTGTGAAAAAAGAAAAAAACATCAGTTTTCAGACCAAAATATCAAATAAAAAGTGCCTAATTTTTTCAGGTTTTTCAGGTTTCAGTTTTCTCTATATACATTCAATTTTATAAGTAGAAAGAAACGCCAAAAATGTTATGAATATTTTGATTTATTTTTTAATTATATTTTAATTTCCCTACTCTAGACGCCACTCAGCATATAATATATTTAAAATTGAAATGGAATTGGATAATTGAGTGTCTTAACACTAAGTTTTTTCTGCCTACCTCATAAAACAACTACGATCAATCTAAAACAATTTTCTAAAGCATATAAAAAAAAAAACATATTTTCAAACTAGACTAAAACTTATTTCGTGCACACCTCTCCACACGCTCTGGTGGTCTAACCCCTTGTAATTTGTAATTTGGAGTCATTACGTTACAGCCCACTGGCACTATTCCGATACGGGTATTAAATATTTATTGTTAGTATAAATATTGTAACCTACAATCCGGTTACGTTCACAAAATAAAATGAAATGAGAAACGGAAATCGAACCCACTAATATTTAGCTATTAAGTAATTTTATTTGTACATTTTGTAAAAAAAAAATTAGATATTAACTAGATTTTATGAAACAAACAGATAAAGCTAAAATATTTTTTTTTTTAAATAATTGTGTTCAATGAAAGGTATTGTATGTTGACATGCTTTATACGAACATATCCTACAAGCTTAAGTTCAGCCTGAATAATATATATGAGGATCTAGATAGGCAAGCTTGTTCTTCTTACACCAGGTTAGGCAAATGATACTTTGTTCTCCACTCACCCCCTAATTTCGTCTGCCGGTCTATACTGGATACATACTTGTATGTAAAATTCATATACTATTACAAAATGTCATAAAATATTTATGAATGCTTAAAATCGATTTCGCAATACTAAACACGAGTTGCGTTAAAACAACAAAGCTAATACAAAATGAAACACGCCCAGTTGTTTGCCTTTCATTTACCTACACAGCAAACATTGTTCCAAGACATTAAATCTAATATAGGATAGTTATGATTATATAGTGAATTATATCGACAATTGTTTTATAATAATGAGACAAAGGTTACATATTGGTGCAAAAGTCATTTTATTGTGAAATTTTAAACGAGATTCGATACCTAAGAAATATAACGAGACTTATACATAATATATAGGAATATATCTAATATATAGAGATATTTTATTCTGTATGTACAAGATTAAGAAGTTAACAATTTTGATCTATATCTTTCATAAACTACCGTTTACAAAAAAACGAACAGATGTTCATTCGAAAATACATATGTTATTTTTTTATGTTAAGCCACATTGCTATTAAATTTGCACCTTTACTATTAAAATTTTATCTAAAATCTGATTTTCTTATTTGCAATTTGTATTGCAAATAAAGATAAGTTTAGTAGGAGAAACAAAGAACAGAGTTAAATAAACATTGCAGAATTATAAATAGCGGAAATCAATACAACAACAAATAATTAAATTCAATATAAAGAAACCGAGTTAATTAAAGAAATGTAAAACAAAGCTCAAATATCCAATTACAATCATCCCCCAATTCTATATTTTAAAAGGAATGTATATAATAATAATTCGAGGCGCGTGTCCGTCCATCACCTGCAGGGCGGGTGTGCTCTAACAAAACTGGCCTTTTTGAAAGTGTGCTGAATGTGTACAATGACTACAACAATTGAGTTGAATATATGGGTATTATTATTTTTTGGAATTAAAATTCTTCTTTAAAAGTAAGAATCGCTAGCTGAATGTACTTTTGTGCAAAAAAGATAAAAGAAAAGTGTAGAGAAATAGAACACAAAAAGTCTGAAACATAAGCAGATATAAAATATAATGCATTACCTTTAGAGTACATTATTAATTAAAAACGTAACCTTAACGTTCTTTTATGAAGAAGCAAGCAAGTAAGAAAATAACATTTACATAGTTTTAAGTCATAAAATATACTTTTAAAGATTTAACGAGGCGTTGCAGTTGGCGAAGGGCGGGTTCGATGCCCGAGCAGCATTGTTTACTAACAAGGCTAGCAGTTAAGAATAAACTGTTTTACATCTTCATTCTTTAGCTTTAACTCAAAAAGGTTAAGAGGTGTTAAGGTCCTTTTAGTTATTTGTTTTGTATTTATCGTATAGTTGTGACTGTGTTATTATTGATTATAAAGGAAATACATACTTTTTTGTGTTATAAAAACATTTTTAACAGAAATATTTTTTCTTCAGCTTCACGTTATATATTGCACAGCGAAATAAGCAAAGAACCTAATATTGAGACAAGACATTGGGTGTTGAGCGGCGGAACTTAACGCAGTGCTTTGTCTTGTCAGGTCATAGAAATAAGAATACGACGGAGGTTGAATTCACAATTATTAAATTTACAATCATATATTGTCGCACCTATACTTCTATAAATTCATTTATTTGCACTTTCTATTTAAATATGATTAGTGATATTGCTTAAAATTAAGCCACTAACATTTATTTTTATTCTTCTATAGCAAATTGTAAGCTTACTTACAAAAAGTGAATATTTCGAGCGAAAGCTTTTGGAGCTTTCGCTTTGTTCTGTTTTGAATAGCTTTCATTTCACCTTCAGTAATCTTTTGTCCAAAATCACAACTGCTCCAAGAAGATTTACTGTGAGTGGTTCTTTACACAATCTTTTATATTTCGTTTAATGGAAACTTGTAATGTATAGTAACTATACATTTTAAACAAATTGTTAACCATACACAGTGGTGAAAAGAGAGAAATTTCAGGAGAAATATGAGAATTTCCTCGGTCAATGAAAAAAGAGCACTTTGTCATGCATAAACGTAAATAAAAGATATATAAAAATATAGCAATGAAGTTTTTAATTATACTAGCAGCCCACTCGCGGCTTCACCCGCATATTACCTATAACAACACTTATTACGCTGCATTTGCCAATAGATCGATACATTTAATCATGAACACTACGTGGCTGTATAGATCCAGAGATCTTAGCGTTTAAAAACAAACAAATATATAATTTATATTATACAATTTGTTTATATTATATAATCACTACATACGCAATGATAAAAAACAAAACGGAAACGAATCTTATAAAATCTAATCAAAATTCTAAACTTCGTAATGGCGCCATACAAAAATGCAGACGCACATAACCTTTACCGGCAATTTTATAAAACGTCAGATTTTAGAACACCTTTGAACACGGCAGGTAGAGGAATTTATATGAAAAAACAATATAAACCAAAAAAATGCGGTTTCTTTTATATTTAAAGTTGAGTGGAGATTACAACAATAGGCAAACTTTACTGTTTGCTTCTCGTTTTATCGTCTTGAGAACAATATCCTAATAACTAGCCTATAAACAAATTTAAACCTTAAATGGAAAGAAATAAGTTATAAATTCTGTTACTTTAGCAGGAAGGTTAAATTGGCAAGTAGTTTTAGTTATCTACGAGTTACGAGTATCACAAATGTCCCTCGCTAAATGCTCTTAACGTCTTGATGGCTTTGTTATGTACTTATTAGTGGTAATAAAGAAGATTTTCATGAATCAGGTCATTAAACTAATGAAGATGATAAGAGGCTATCGTGGAATTCTTATGAACTCGCGGAATTCTTGTAAAATCACAGTTTTTTTATCTTTTCTTTGAAATCTTTATATTAAGAAGATTAAGATTTTTCTAAGTAAATCATTTCATTATTTTATATTATAATAAGAATATTATATTACATATATTTTAAATATTTTGTTATCTTATTTTATAATAGCGAATTCGAGGTCCTTCATCTATACATGAACGAAAAATGGAGAGCGGAATATTTTTTACTAAAGACAAATCCAGATAGTCTATATGAGCAAAAACAAACTAATACACCTATATTACACATAAACAGCTACTTAAGTTTTATAACAAAATCTTTACCAAATATATCTATGTATCTAACTTATAGGTACAGAATAAATTTATAATGATTTATTTACACAATCAAGAAACAAACACTTAAATATTTATTTTCCCAGCATCCTTTTTTTAAGCACTTCCCTTACATCCAATAAAATATACGATTCAAATATGTCAATAAATTAAGAAAATATCTAAAATATTTCTATTTTATCTCAACAATAGGTGTTGAAATCTAAAACCAAAGGCGCAAGTTCTAAATCATATAAGACAAGGGTTGACATAAATTACAATTTACAGAAAAAAAATGAATTCTATACAAAAACTGGACGTTTTTTACTTTGGTTACAAATGCACTCTGCAGGTGGCATTGTGAAAAGAACACCTCATTAACGTTTTCTGAGACAATAAAATTTTTATTTGTATATTTTTAAGTTGCTATCAATGATTACATAAAAAAGGTTGAAATATATGGCCTGATGCATTTTTTTCAATACAGCTAAAATAAGAAAATATACTTAATATTTTTGGCTAGCAATATACACAACAAATATTTTACAACCGTCGTGGTGAAGAGGCAACCAATGCAAACCAACGTGTGATTGTAAGGTTGTAGGTTCGATTCCCGCAAGGGTATAACAATGCAAAGCGCGGCGTTGTGTTCCGTCACTCAACATGTAAAGCCTCGAGAATGCAGCAGACAGTAGGGAACGGAAAAAACCACCCTATCATATGTTTTACGTAACTTTAGGTTCCATTTTCTAGTTTCTATCTAGTTTAGTTACCTAAGCATAATTACAAAGCTTTTATTTTTTAACACACAACTACCTCAAAAAGATCAAAGACCATTCAACTGCACTATAAGGGCAAATTTAATTACTTATTCCAAATTTTAATTCCATTGAAGCAAAATAAAACACGGATAACGGTCTATTCACAAAGTAATGTTTATCAATCGAGTATCTGATATTGATATGTGATACTCGATCAGCTGCCGTGACCTATAAAGCTTAGAAGCATCTAAATGCGGAATGTGTAGGGAAAATTAGATTTATACGTCTCATTCATTGTGTGTTCGTAGTTATGTTTGTAGGTTCCTTCTGCCTATCCTGCTATATGCGGGATACATCGTGAAAAAACTTTTAAAAAGTTATGATATTTTTTTCTCTATATGATATTTTTTTGGAAAATGAATTTTTAACTTCTTTCCTCTTGTTAACCTCTTTTTAAGAAGATTTTTTATTAGGCTTATTGTTTATTTTTTGCCAAAAAACATGATATTATTAGCCGAGCTTATTTTCATATTCATATAACTAGTATTCGAATTCTAAAGTAAATATTTAATTTAATAATTTTTTTGACTACGCCACAGTGACCAAAAAACATTATTTCATACAGTCATCTGAATCGGGAGGTCCCATTATTTATGGCGCCAAGGCGACGCAGTCGTTGCTATGGCAACAATATCTGAGTAGGGGAGAACTTTATATCTTGTCATTGTAATAATACTATCTAAATATCGTAAAAATATATTTTATTGCTTTTTGAACGCGATTTCAGGAGACCAAAGATCAAGTTTGACTTTTTTAATAAATAATCGAAAAATAATATTTAAAAGTATTATATACTATAGACAATATTATTAATTGGGCAACGTAAAAATAATGTAAGAATAAATTCTTTAATATTTTCATTTACTCGCTCTGGTAGAGCACAAGTCAAGACAAAATGCGACGGAAAACGAAGTGTGCTAACTAAGTTCCTCTTGCAATGAACGGAATACAGTGAGGAGCTAAAAAATAATTGCAAATAAAATATCCAAGATTCTCTCTTTTTTCTCCATAAAACATAGAATTTGCGTAATATATACCTATAGGTACAAGTAATCCCAAATTATTCTCATCTCACGGCCGCCCTACAAAGATTAGTGAAAGTGGGCCACTGTTTGATGTTTCGGAAAGACATTAACACATTATTAGGTTTTGTATTACACATTACACATACTGTAATATCACACTGTATGGACAGTGACATAGATTATTTGTTTTTTTAAAAAAATCTTATAGAATCATTACGGTAGGTCCATTGCAATCAAACTCCATTGCAGCGTTTATATTTAAAATATTTTGTTTTTTCACCCAATAAAAATTGTGTCCAATTTTGATACTATGTTAGCTGGTGGAAGTTGGAACTTAACTCCGTGATTTGTCTTAAAATTATAGAATTAAAAATAATTCTTCTGAATAAATGTCAAATAACTTGTTTGTCGAGTCCCGATGAGAACTTTCCGCCCAATTTTCAACGATTTCCGTATTGCTAGCAGTGCGAGAAAATCAAAGTAATTAATTCCCCACTCGGTAATTGAACCCGTAACCGTCGCGTCTACAGTCAAACGCTGTTCCACTGCGCCATAATGGTTTCATCTACTTCTTAAATGGAACGTTTTCTATTGAAGTTTAAAGATATCTTTGATATTAGAGCTGTCTGATCTAAAACCGATGCGGTTGACCTCAAGTAATTAGTATCGTGTAAACTGAAACACAATTATTAGTGGCTGGGTTAGGTTAAGGTCTACATTATCATTAGGTACTACCGTTTACTGAGTACCTAAGTTTTTTTACATTTAAAAGTAATTCCACATTGAAAAAAAAATATTTAATTCAAATAACATATATATGTAGTTCATAGAAGTATTTTCTCTTAATCGACTATTTTTTTTTGAAAAAAGTAACCTAGTGATAAGACACTCCCTTTCCAACTTTTCACCCAATTTTCGTAGTAGTAGAGTAGAGTGGCGGAACTTAACTCGAGAAGAAATGAAAATAAATATAAGCAGTAGCGCAGTACTCCTACTAATATAATCAAAAAAAAATCTGCTAACATAAATATTGTAAGGCAGTGTCTACGTACAACTCGACTTTTTAAAAAAAATGTATAAGATTCAATTGAGACGTAACCTAAAAAAAGTTAATTCCACGCATCGAAATAGACTCACGTAAAAATAACATTGTAAATGCACACGGCAAGTTCCACATGGAGTGAAGAGACGTGGTGATCTTGTTAATCATTCGAAGTTTTAAGTTTATTATTTGCTTATTATAAGTTGGTTGTCGGTTCGATTCTCGTTTAGGGGATGTCGGTTGGCCTCGTCCACTGTCATCAACCTTTTCATAGATGCCTTCCGGGGGACACTCATGCTTTTACATGACCTCCCTCCAGTACTATCAGGATTGTCTTTTCGAAGGTCAACATTTCTATCATTCTAATATAATATTATTTTTTCTACAATATTTTGCAATAAAAATTTAAATTCACATATGTGTTTTTTTTAAGTCAAGGCACATAGAGATTAATCACTCAGCACATTTCATATTTCCATTCATTTTAAAAATTACAACAATATAGCGTTTTTGTGGGCTTTATGCCTAAAAAAATATATTTAAAGACGCCTTTCGCAAGTATCTTACTAAATGCGACGGTTCTGAGTTCAATATTCATTAATTTCAGAAAATATTTCTATATTGCTAAGATATTTTCTTTGATAATAACAGCGTTCCAGTTTCGTTTCTAATTAAAACTCTTTATATTTTTAAAAACCTGTGGCTACGAAGGTGTACCTATTCTATACATATTCTGTTAGCTCTATTAATAGCATGTCATAGCATACAATGTCTTTTTAAAAATACCTTCTCGTAAATTCTTAGTAAAAAAACAAACTTAATAAACAGTACGTGATCGGGTTTCGGGATGGTTGTGTTGCCGAAAGCACAAATGTTAAATGTAATTTAAATAACTTTTTTATAAAACTTCAAATTGCATCCCCCATGTAACAGGATAGAAAAAAAAATTGTGTCAAGACACTCCGTTTTCCCTTTTTTTGCCTGAATTTAAGAAATCACGAGTTCCATCCTCCAACACTAGGTTCCCTCTGTCTACCCTGCAGTGTGCGGGATTTTTTTTATATTAAAATTACCAAGTTTATGCCCCAGAATATCTATAAAGTAACAGATTTAGAGCTATCCTACTTAGCATATGAATCACGGGCCGATGTAAGATGAACGCAAAGCCTTTGATAATGCCGCCGTTACACAGCATCTTTTGTGATACGTTCTTAACATGTAACAATAATAAATATCTGTGTGGATTATATCTTATAAGTGAATGAGGTAGCAAGTTCTGTTCCTAGAATGGGAAAGAGAAAGAATTGAAATAGTGAAAGGTATACAATGGAAGATGTTATAGATTATTATAGGCGAGTCGTAGCGTAGTGGGGTCAGCGTCAGATTGGAAACGCAAGGGTTGTAGGTTCGATACAGATTCAGGGAATGGTTATTTTTACTTGCATTTTTTTACCCTGGACCTTAGACTAAACGCGGCGTTGAGTTCCACAAATACACAATGTCTCGAATATTCTGCGGAAAGTGGGGAATGAAGTGTCTTTTTGATTAACGAAAAAATTGAAAAAGCGCAATGCTGTAAGTATTATGACCTAGACACAAACAATAGTTACAAGTTATTTATAAAATACTTTGCGACTCCAATTCCGCTTTAAGCAAATAATATATTTTAAATATTTTTATTTCCGTGTCCAAACCAGGAAGCGAAAATGCTAATATCTTTTGACCACAATTTAAAAAATGTAACAAATAAAACAAAAATAGCTACATCAATTACTATACCTGTGTCTTTTATAATAAAAAAAAAGAAAGAAAATAATCAACGTGTCAAAACGCCGGAAGTCGGTCATAAATTTTTTGACAACAAAAAGCGCGCCAAGTGACAGGTTAAATTTAAATTTGGAATAGTTTTAAAAATAAACACGACTGTCAATGCTTTATAGTGATGTTCCTGTGCATTGTCAGAAAATTTATTGTAAGCTTACACTTAATCACTTAAAATTTATTTACTTCCGAGGCGTTTCACTAATTTATTTTATGTCTGTTTATGTGTTTGTTTATTACTTAACGTTATGAAGTTAATTTGTTTGTATTATAGGTTCGTTAAGTTGGGAAAAATGCTACTTAAATTACAATATGTGATTTAATAATGTAACTGTATTTTGTTTCTTTTAATAATAATTGTTTTTCAGCTCTCTTCTCTAGTTTTAATGGCGTAGTATGGCATAAATGTTTTATTTATTTTTAATCTATTCTCAAATCCGATAGTTCTAATCGAGCAATATAAACGTTTAGTGATTATAATATTGTTTCCAGACCAGAGACAGAACTCATAATCCAATATACTTTACTTCTCATCTATTACTGACTTATGTATATTATGCTTATAATAATAACTTAATTTTAAACTTACAATATGTTTTTTTAGTTTCTTTGATGCATCGATAAGAAGTTACGTACCTGCAAGAAAAAAAAATTTAGATAATCATCATCGTGCTGCAATTTTGTACCGTAGGTTTGTAGGTAGTGTCTTAAATGCGATAGATGTGGATTCCTTGTTCCTTGCCGGAAAATGGGAGTTCCTTGCCGGAGAATTTAAACACTTGCATATCGTCGATCTAATAATAATAGGAAGAACTGCGTTAAGCACCATTTATTTTACACGTATAATATCTAAAAAATAAAAAGTAAAGAAAAGAATGTCTTAAAACTAGATTCGCAATATACAACGTTTACAAGATACTAAAATATATATATACGCGTTTTATTTCCCTAAGACTATCCTATTTCCAAACATCAAACAACTTTCCAAATTGAAACCGTTAACTAGTGCGAGTAGAATGAGCTTTTAACAAGCTATCAATTGTGTTAGTGATGTTACTCAAATTAGTAAGTAACCATTCGATTTTGTTTGAAGTTTATTTTTTTGTCGAAATCGATTTTCTTTATAAAGGTGGAGCGTATTTTGACGAGGCCAGTCACGGCTGTAGGTTCGATTCCCACTCNGTTTGTATTATAGGTTCGTTAAGTTGGGAAAAATGCTACTTAAATTACAATATGTGATTTAATAATGTAACTGTATTTTGTTTCTTTTAATAATAATTGTTTTTCAGCTCTCTTCTCTAGTTTTAATGGCGTAGTATGGCATAAATGTTTTATTTATTTTTAATCTATTCTCAAATCCGATAGTTCTAATCGAGCAATATAAACGTTTAGTGAGTATAATTGTTCCCGGACTAGAGACGAAACTCATAATACAATATACTTTGCTTCTCATATATTACTGACTTATGTATATTATGCTTATAATAATAACTTAATTTTAAACTTACAATATGTTTTTTTAGTTTCTTTGATGCATCGATAAGAAGTTACGTACCTGCAAGAAAAAAAAAATAATTAAGATTATCATCATCATCGTGCTGCAATTTTGTACCCTAGGTTTGTAGGTAGTGTCTTAAATGAGACGGATGTGAATTCCTTGTTCCTTGCCGAAAAATGGGAAACGGAGTATTTAAACACTAAGTCCTATTACACTATTTTTTACACTATTTTTGCTATTATTTGCTTACACTATTTTTTTTCATATCGTCGATCTAATAATAATAGGAAGAACTGCGTTAAGCACCACTTATTATTTTACACGTATAATATCTAAAAAATAAAAAGTAAAGAAAAGAATGTCTTAAAACTAGATTCGCGATATACAACGTTTACAAGATACTAAAATATATATATACGCGTTTTATTTCCCTAAGACTATCCTATTTCCAAACATCAAACAACTTTCCAAATTGAAACCGTTAACTAGTGCGAGTAGAATGAGCTTTTAACAAGCTATCAATTGTGTTAGTGATGTTACTCAAATTAGTAAGTAACCATTCGATTTTGTTTGAAGTTTATTTTTTGTTAGAATCGATTTTCTTTATTAAGGTGGAGCGTATTTTGACGAGGCCAGTCACGGCTGTGGGTTCGATTCCCACTCGAGGAAATAAAATATTACAATTTTCATTTCTTCGCTCTGGCGTGAAAGCGATGAAAGCACAGCAGAAGCGCGCAGGGGAAAGTGAAGAGCGGAGTGTCTTAACTCCTCTCTCTGACTCTGCCTGCCATGCCTACCGCATGTAGGATACATAAAAAAAAGATTTTTAATTTGTTTTTTTGTAAACAATAGCAAAATTCTACTTCCCAATGTAAAATCTAAATGATAGGAAATCTAGTTTATGTAAATAAACTATATTTTGGTAATTTTAAATAAAATATATTATTTATCCAACAAAAAGCTTTACATCATTAATAATAACAGAAGTAACACATGTTAATTGGTAATTGGGTCATAACTTCAAATCCGTAAGCATTAAATGACGATACGAATTGGTCGTCGACATAAATTAATCTTCAGATGGTATTGATTCCGCATAGCTGACATCATTTCTTGGATATTTAAGCTACAAATTAATGTTAGCTATATATTTTAAACATTAAAAGGTTGTAAAAATATGTTCTATACTAGTGATTACCTTTTGAATGGCGTAACTTAACGCTGCCCAACTAAACATAGAACATATTGCTATTATAAACCGTACCCTGGTCGCGAATTGATTCCCCAAAAATTGAACCCCCTCAGCTCAGGCAGAAATTTAAGTGAACGTCGTAGATAGCTTTATTTAAATAAACAAGAAAATCTATAATTATCTTCCCCATCTCGTAAGACAAGTGAAATAAGACGTAGTAGACGCGACGACGCATCCTGTAAATGACTTTTTCCTTTTTCTATACTTCGTCTAAGAAGATTTCCTTTATATATAAGTTACTTTAAAGAGGATTTTAGATTGACAAGTAATGATGGGGTTTTGTAATTGTTTTATTATATTCGATAGTTCTAGGAATATTATTTTATGTTATATAATAATAGCTAAACTCATGAGTTGAGATTACAAATTAAGTTTTTTTCAACTTGTCGGTTTATCTGCAACATGCAGGACTGGCAGAGATAATCTAATGTATAGACACTCCGTTCTCCTTTTTTTATTGGAATTCGAAACATTGCGAATTGTTGAACTTGATGCTGTGTTTTGTCTTGTTAGAGCTGAGAAATGAAATAGTATATATTCCCTATAGGAATTGGGTAGGTGAGTAGGTGGTTAGGTCACATGGTGTTCAACTGCGCCTTAATGGCTTAAAATTTATTTATTTTGTACATTTACTAATGAACTCCCCTTAGTACAACGGAAATAAATGTTTTAGTAAAACGGAATAACGAAACGGAACGGTAGTACTTTTTAATAAAACGGAAATAATATGTTCCCAAAATATTTGGCCTATCAATGATGACAAATTAATTTCCCCAAATGGAAATTGAACCCATAACCGTCGGCTACAGTGGGATGCTGTCCTAGACATTTAGACGTAAAGATTATTAAATATTGAATGTCAAAACAAAGTGTGTAGTATAATAAAGTTATCATGCAGAGAAAAGTAACAATAAGACCAAATTGCAAATTTCCTCATATTAATTGTATATGTATAGGTCACGTGACCTAAAGTGCCAATTTCCTGACGTTACAAGCGTAATTGCTTCTACCGATATTGAACCTTGTACCCATTGAAATGCGAAACAAATCTACTAATGAACAGTTGAGGCTGTCTTTTGGGGTTAGCAAATATATTTTTATAATAAAATAAACCTTACAAACTTATACTAGAGTCCAAAATTCTTTGGATACCTTCAGTTTTATTTGAGACCCTTATACCAGTGAGTTTGAAGTTGACATTATATTGACTACTGTCAGGAATGTTATATTGAAGTAGTTAAGTTGACTCATATTAGTGTACAGGGCAAAAATTGTAACTTTTGTCTTTCAAAATATATTATTCCCATAAAATTCGATCTCATCAATTTTCTAATGCTTTAAAATGATATCTTCATTAGGAAAACAAACGTGACATGACATTTTACTTCCAACTATATGATTAAAAATAAAGTTAAAATTTCGTAAACTTTTATAAGCTACTTATCGACTGAAATAAAATGGAAAATAAAATGTGTGCAAAGCCAAAGATGTTATTATGAAATGGTGTACCACAAGGATATCAACTTGACCCTAAATTATTTCACCAATACAACAAAAGTGAACAATTGAACTTTACAAAGTGTAGAGGAATATGTTTAATCGATTAACTACAAATACTTACAAACATATGGTCAAATAAATTCAAATCGATTTCCTTTAAATCGAGTTGGGTATCAATTAAATAAATGGCTTATATTATAAAACAATATATTGAGATTGTCTTGCCTCATTTGGACATCATCACCTCATTCTGAGGCGGCGTTAAGATCCGCCATTCAATAAAAAAAAACGAAAATAGAACGAGGAATTAAGAACAGAGTGTCGTAACACTAACTTGCCTTTGCTGATACAGCATGAAGCTATGCACAACATATGGTCAAATAAATTTAAATTGATCTCGTCTAAGTCGTGTCTGGCTACAATTGATTGGTTAATATTGCAAATGGATACTTGCGTTAATTTAGTTTTAATCAGACATGTTTATAAAGACTTAAGTAATTTACGATTTGTTTCTTATTGAGAGAGAGATTATAAATTGTCATTAATTAATATGTATCTAACTTAATAAAGATCACTTACACAATGTGTTAATGACACAGTTGGTTAAATAGTACTCGCTAAGTCGCTAGTATAGTCGTTTAATACATGTACTATCAAAAGTTTTCGAAACTTTATTTCTTTATTGGACGAAAAACAATTGCATAAGTCACTAGCTGGTTGAGAAGAAATAATTAAGATTTTTTTTGGTATTTTTAATATTATTTTCCGCATAATTATGTAATTACATATACATTGCTCCGATTAGGTTTTTGTACCCACCATATAAAAACAACCAAAACTACAGCTATATTATTATACCTACATTTCTTTTGTATGTTAGGCTATCGATTCGATTCCGTTCTAAGCAATATTTTCTTCGTCATTTGCCAATTTCTGTTCAATACAAATGTAAGCACCAGCATTTGCAATGCTAAATAAATTGACTTGTATAGGGGTCGCACCCTTCTGAGAAGAAATCTTACATTTATGTCAATCGTGAAGAATATAATCAATTTTGTGAATTTTTCTAATATAGCTAATGGTTATTGAACCCGTATAACTAAATAAAAGTAATATAGTCTAAACTGGTAACATTTTTCGCCCAAATTACGACATATTGCATTTTAAATAACGAAACCTAGCACCATGAAATGAAAATAATCTTTCCCCCTAGTGGGTATGGAACCACACAAAAAGTTTTATAAAATTTATTATGAAAGTATGATCGTATAAAAGTTATTTTTTGCTAGACAAGATGTCTGCCAAAATAAATGTTGATAACCTACAATGATAATATGCCAGTCAAATTTCAAGTTAGGTAAGAATACAAAATTTAAGAGTCACGAAATTTTTCATGAAAATTAGTTTTTGTTCTTGACATTTTTAGGTCTAATTCTAATTTGAATTTTTAACCCGCAATGCCTCAAGAATTCGGCGGAAAGTACGTTTTAACACTAGATTCCCCGGGTTCCCTCTGCCTACCGTGCTGCTTTCTTTTTCAATTGCCACTTTGTAATATCAGTTGTAATAAAAAGATAAAAACAGATGGAGAATGTTTTTATATATTACTAGTTTTTCTTTTTTTAATCATGGTGCTAATAATCTAACTAAAAAAACTTTTACTAATTTTAATTCAAATCCGATACATTCATTGCTTATGGAGTTACCTTATTAGAGCGTAGAAGTGTAAAAAGCTTGAACATAATCATTCCCCCTAATGGGAATAAAACCCACAGCTATCGCGCTTATACAAACTGTTCTGATGGCCTCAATAAATATTAATAATAATAACAAATTTATAAGATTATTTAGCATTACATTACGATTCTAAACATAGTGAAGAGAAATCGGCTATAAGCGTTTTGAACCAAGGTTACTAACTTAAACATAAATAACGTTCTAAGCTAACATTTGTATAGATATTTTAATATTTTTTAAATTTTATTACAAATAGAATTCTTTTTTTAAAAAATTATTTTAAATTTAGTTTTAAAAGTATCGTAGCTACACGCTTTATCTTGTATATCAGGGTAGGTGACCCTGAGGTAGTTTGAGAGCTCTCATGACGTACCCCCGTAATTTTCGAGACATTACTTGTTGTGAGGTGAAGCTTAACGCCGCGAGTTGTCTTGTCAAGCTATTCTATTATGAAAATATATATAATAATATAAAGAAATGATTCCTTACTTCACATACTATATGATAAATCCTATATAATTCATTGGTTATTATGAATGAGTATACTTGAGTTAAATTGTACTCAAAATATTGCGTCGTAAATAATTCAACTATAATCGAGTAGCACTTGTACTACTTGTATAACAGAAGTAAAAACATCTGTATGTATATACTAGCGTTTACCTGTGGTTTCGCCCACGGGCTTAAGTCGCCCAGGGATATAGTGGGTTCAGCGCCCCAATTTTGGTGGGACGTCGCGATTTTTAGGCCAAATAAAAGTATATATCTCTAAAAATACAGATTATATAAATCTCTAAACCACGCGACTCCTAGAATCCTAAGTTTGTATTGTTTAAACTGATTGATAAGTGGCGGACCCAACACCGCGTTCTATTTTTACAAATCCTTCTTTTAAATGAGCATCCAATCTACAAAAAAGCAGAATTTAAAGACGGGAAAGATCCGACACTTAAATGTCCTCTGTCTCAGCCGAAAAAAAAAATTTAGAAGAACTATAAAAGACCATAAGATACCTAAATGTAGGGCTATTTTATAACATCGTATTCCATATATTACGATCGATATTCATAAGTACTACTTCGTTGGAACAACGCTACGCGTTATTTTAATGAAAAAAAGTAACGGTCTCCAAAAGTGCGGATGTAATTTGGGAGTTGATTAAATTTTACATCACTTTTTATTTATCGACATATTGACTATATCGATTTTATAGGTATTTGTATTTTTGTAGCATCTCGTATACTATAAATAATTATAATAATATTATATTGTTTGTTCTTAAAGGGACGCATTCTCACGGTGATAGCGGTTAAGAACACGGGTCGTATTGCAAATTTGCAATTACTTTAACAATTGTTGCAGATTTAAATCAGTCTAGATATATTACAGTACAACTATATGAAAAATAAGGAAGATAGGTTATTTCCTTGCCCTGGTAACAAGACAAAGCACGGCGTTGAGTTTCGCTAACTTAACACGTAATATCTCAAAAATTAGGCGGAAATTAAGAACGAGTGTCTGAGAAAGAAGTGTTTAAACTATGAATACAAATTTTCTTATACCTACCCCAAAAGATGCGAGATACAGCGTGATTCTAAAAAACAACAACTTTTTCATATAAAACTACAAATATATCCTACAGCTAATCAAATAAACTAATTTCCGTTATTCATTTTGTATATTCAAAATTTAAATAAACATGTAAAACTATCGTCACTTTAACACCCAATTAGAACCAATATGGCGGACAATAACATAAACAATACTCAACAATAAATTCTTTTCCCACGATAATGTATATGATTGTCTCTTTCTATTTGATAGTGTTAGAGCGAGAGGGAATTCTTTAAGGTTCACGGCTGATCAATTAAATGCACTTTGAATTTAGCTCTAAATATTTAAAATTTAAATTTAAATACATGTGCGTATACGAATGACTCATGACGCATGGGAAACTCTTCAAATTTCAAAGGAGAAAGAAACTGATTTACTCCTGTCAAATTATAACATTTTATGAAAAACTAAAATTTTACTCCGAAAAAATTATATAAATTATATTAATTATATTCGGAGCGTATTATTATTTCGCGATTATTACAGATTTTTAATAAATAATTCGGTTTTATAGTTTCATTTAAACTTAAATTATTTGGTGATAAATATTATCTTTTTCGAAAATAAAAATAAGAATATATAACAAATAATTATAGACAAAAAAAAAATACAATTATTTATTTAATTATTTAAATAAAATCCTAGATGAAAGGATCAAGATAAAAAAAACCTATTTCAGTAGCAAACTAATTAATTCTCATAATAAATATAGTCAACTAAGATGCGGGTAATAGAGATGTTACGTAAATGTGACTTTAATTTGGAACCTTCAATTGTTATAAATTAAGTATGTAAACGATTATAAAGTGACCTGAGAACATCACTTCCATTTTAGCTATAGTGGGTAAAAACACCAAATTTTATATAAAAATGTTAAATATTTAATTGTTTCTTATCTTTTTTATAATTCACTCACACTCAGAGGAATAATGATTTGATGAAATATTTTCATAACCTCAATCTCATAAGTCAATGTGCGGCGTTAAGTTCCGACATACAAACGTGCGCAAAAGGGATGAATAATGGAGACAAAAATGTTTTAACAGTGAGTTCTGTTTGCCTACTCTCTTAGTAAACACGCGTATAGTTAAAAAAGTTACCCTCTTAGCTTAGTTCTTGACTTTGAAAGAAACAAAGTTCGTAAAAGCATAAATACTAGTTATAAAGTTACTTAATTAAATGATTTATTTACCGTCGCGAGTTATTTTATAGTCTTGATAACTAGTTTTACCTGTTTCGATTAAAACGATAACATTATTGTTTAAAAGTAAGAAGTAAGACGTAAAACTTTTGCTGTCTTTTGCTTAATTGGACATTATCTCAGGCAATGCTTGTATAGAAAAAAATATTATCTTAATAATTAATGTTTTAGTAATTATTGTAAATTTATTATCTCAATATAGGTAGGTACTTATTTAGAATGATACGTAAAAAGTAATGATAATTTAATTCACTTTAACTCTTTAGAGACATTTTTAACATTTTTTTAAGTGAAGTTTAACACTTAGGAAAGAAAAGAAAATACTTATTAAGAAAATGTACAAATGTTACAACTTTAAACCACTTCGGTGATATGAAATTCCTACTCGTATCATAAATGTGCATTTTCGCGAAAAATGTACTGGACAGATTAAGATGCAACTTTACAGTAATAATAAGCTTATAAGTATATCAGAATAACACATAGGTAAAAATTTATTAAAAAAATTGTATAATTCGACTATAATTTTAATATAACGAAGCTGAGGTTCCCTTATTGTTTCATAAAAAGCTTTGCCTTAGAGTAGGTTATGAACCCACAACCTCCACGTCCAATCACAGACTTTTTTAATATATAAACCGGTTATAAAATAACGTTATATAAAAGTAACCTGTACAATCGACAGCTGACATTGACTGACTGACACTGACAAATGATGCGGAGAGGAACTATGTGTTTCTTGGATTTTTTATTAATTCTGACAGATTTACTATAGCTTCATTCTATACTACCAAGATGGAAGGGTTTCGCTTATGCCATACAAAAAACAATTTAAATAATAAAAATATTATCAATTTTTTTCGGTATTTTTACTTCGTACACTTATTTTTATACGTTCAAATGTACGACAGGTACGAGTTTCATTAATATATTTGATACTAATGATTCAAATTTTAAAAAAAGGACTACGATCAACAGATTTTCTATTAAACTGATAATATTTTTATTTTTCATAGTAATATTAATAGTAAATAAAATAGTTCAATGTATATTAAGACATATTTTAATTGTCAATTTATATAAATAATGTCTAAAACCAATAGATTTTCAACCAAAATCGACAATATTTTTATAAATAAATAAAAAGCTTCTGTTAACACAATCGTTCGCCGCCCTCGTTCGTTGGTGGTACACTCTCGCATTAAATTCGACATGCATTCTTACATTGTGACTCATACACGACGTATCGTATTTTATATTTTTATACTGAACATGGGTTCCGTATACGTAAAGAAGGTTAAAAAAAATACACAAAAAAATATGCGCCCAAATAATAACCTCCTTTATTTTTTGTTACTTAAATTTTAATAAAAATTCTTACAAGCTAAGNCTTTAAACCACTTCGGTGATATGAAATTCCTACTCGTATCATAAATGTGCATTTTCGCGAAAAATCTACTGGACAGATTAAGATGCAACTTTACAGTAATTATAATCTTATATATCAGAATAACACACAGGTTAAAATTTATTTAAAAAAATGTATAATTCGACTATAATAAAACTATAATTTTAATATGACGAACCTGAGGTTGGGTCCTTCGTTGTTTCATAAAAAACTTTGCCCTGAGTAGGTTATGAACCCACGTCCAATTACACAGACTTTTTAATATATAAACCGGTTATAAAATAACGTTATATAAAAGTAACCTGTACAATCGACAACTGACATTGACTGACTGACACTGACAAATGATGCGGAGAGGAACTTTGTGTTTCTTGGATTTTTTATTAATTCTGACAGGTGTACTATAGCTTCATTCTATACTACCAAGATGAAAGGGTTTCGCTTATGCCATACAAAAAAATATATTTAAATAATAAAAATATACACAATTTTTTTCAATATTTTTACTTTGTACACTTATTTTTATACGTTTAAATGTACGACAGGTACGAGTTTCATTAATATATGTGATACTAATGATTCAAATTAAAAAAAAAAGTCTACGATCAACAGATTTTCTATTAAACTGATAATATTTTTCGTACATAGTAATATTAATTGTAAATAAAATAGTTCAATGTATATTAAGACATATTTTCAATTAAAATCGACAATATTTTTATAAATAAATAAAAAGCTTCTGTTAACACAATCGTTCGCCGCCCTCGTTCGTTGGTGGTACACTCTCGCATTAAATTCGACATGCATTCTTACATTGTGACTCATACACGACGTATCGTATTTTATATTTTTATACTGAACATGGGTTCCGTATACGTAAAGAAGGTTAAAAAAAATACACAAAAAAATATGCGCCCAAATAATAACCTCCTTTATTTTTTGTTACTTAAATTTTAATAAAAATTCTTACAAGCTAAGTTGTAAAGATTCACGATTCATATGCATATACAAAATCAAATAGTCAAATATATAATTAAATATAATATTTTAAAGATGTAAAATATTTTTATACGTTTTTTTTTAAATAATTCTTACAATAATAATATAATACAAATTTCGTTTTTTCACATTTCTTTTTTATTATTTTTTATAAAATATTTCACTTTCATTCAAGTATCTCTAAGCATTCCCTCGCTCGGAAGTGGCAATTAGGGTTGCAATTTCCCCCTGATTTGCATTACGATAATAAATATTATACAATTTCTTAGTATTCATTGCATTTTTAGGGTGAAAAGATACTTTTAAAGCCAGGCTTTTTGGGACCAAACGTGGCGCAGGAGCACAGTTGTGGATTCGATTGCCACAGGAGAGAATGAAACATTTAAAATTTTTAATTGTATAATACCAGAGCAAGAAAATCAAAATATATCATTCCCTTAAGTGGACATCAAACCCACAACTATCGCGCTTGTAACACTGTCCCTTTATACCACTATAGCCAAAAATGGCAAAATATTTAAATTTACAAACTTTATCACGAAAACTTGAAAACATTGTGGAAAAGGCTCAATAGTAAATCAAAATACATGAACTAAATGCATCAATAACAAAACAAAACAAAAACTAAATATGATATAACCGATGAAAACATAAAAACGTTACCTACTAAAAATAACATTTTTACAGCCACATCCATATTTTCATTAGGGACCCCTCTAAAAACATAATAATTATAAATAAAACGTGCGTGTAATATAAACATTACATTGAAAATGAAATTTGAAGGGTGAAAGCGAAAACATAATGGGAACACTGGTTAACTTTTACCACTTTACCAGATTTGTGAATGAAATTACTTATTTTGAGTAAATGAACTAGTTAATAGTGCTGTTTCATTTATTTTATTATGTTTACAAAATTCTTAAGGATCTAACTTTATGTAAAGGAAGGAAAACTCTTTGTTTGTAAAAAACATTGAGTTGCAAATTGATTTCCACTGTATTTTCAATTTTCAAAATTCGTCATTTTACGCTTCTACTAAAGAAACAGAATCTTGTTTAATATATTATTTAATACTGCATTTTCCTGAGAGGGCATCGAACCCACATCCATCGCGTTATCATTAAGTATCGCTGCCCCTCAATGGCCTCTATTATTAGATTAGTAAAAATAAAAATAATGCAAATTTCACTTTTTTTCTTTAACTAATTATTACAATTTTGACAGCTCATCGCTGACATATGTTCACCTTCACACTGTATAATATGCAACGTGGTATGCATATTTATCTGGTTATAGGATGCGGGTTCATATCCTTGTTGTATATACTAGACTAGCGGACGCGCGCAGCTTCGCCTGCTTATTTGCACCCTTAGGAGTGAATTCTAATAAACCATGAAACACGTGTTCAATGAAATATTTTTAAGGGTCTAAGTTTCGATTTTTATAAAAATCGGTGGCGATTTAAAGATTTTTCCATACAAACTTTCAACCCCTTATTGGCACCCTTAGGGGGTAAATTCTTAAAAACCGTGAAACACGTGTTCAATTAAATATTTTTAAAAGTCTGAATTTACAATTTTATAAAAATCGGTGCCGATTTAAACATTTTTCCATACAAACTTTCAACCCCGATTTCATCCCTTTAGGGTTAAAATTTTTCAAAATCCCTTCTTAGTGGATGTCCAGATTACGAAAGTAAACTTTTGTCCAAATTTCACGTTTCTACGCACAGCGGTTACGGCTGTGCGCGCGTCTTACCTCAGTCAGTGAGGACAAGTCCTTTTATATATATAGATAAAACTATTATACACCACATACATAAATAAAAAGAACGACAGTAAAACAAAAATGTAAAAAATATATGTAAAAGGAAAAAAGGTACATTTTTCACAGGTACTATCACTGATTATTAAAACCTCATTACTATGAGCTATCTCATACAGGCCTTAGGTATTAACATTAGAATTCCGCTCTATATGCCTATAAAATACATGTACTGCTATTAAATTACCTTTGAATAATTTAAAATGTAAAGTAATTTTATGTATACTCTATATCTATTAGAATTACAAAGCTGTAGAATGTGTTTGCTTGAACACACTTATCTCAAGAACCATTGATTTTAAATAAAAAGCTTTTAGTTTTGTTTAATTTTTGTAACTAGATTGTTTATTGCAATCGTCTTTTGTTCATTCAAAGGAAATGTCGCAATTGATTGAGATCAATTGGGCTTTAACAATTAATAAAATTAATTCATCATTTAGCGATTGTTGTCATCATTTTGATTGAATTATAGTATTGCATAAGATAAATAAATTGTAAAAAAATAAATATACTAAAAAATAAAAGTCGATTTTGGAAGAGATGAGCTTTATGATTACAACCCAATAAATAATAATTTATTTCCCCGAATGGGATTCGAACCCACAATCGTCGTAACAGTCATACGCTTGTGCCACTGGGTCACAACGGGGTCAACTTACACACATAAGTTCTATTTAAAGTATGTCTAACTAAGCGTGTAATCCTCCGTTCAGTGTCCATTGCCTCTTTATGTGGAGTCAACGAAGCGTGCCCTCTAAGGGTTGACTTTACTAATTAATTTTAACTAGATTAATGTGACGTTTACGTTTGACGCTGTTACTTTTTGTATATGAAAACGTTAATGAAAGTGGGTTTTTTTAATTACTCTAGAGAGAATCTAGTGAATGATCTCTTCGAACTCTACTTTTTTTAAAATACATTCATTTGGCCAAGAGACTCTTTTTTAATATTTACTCGTAGTCTATACAAGATTTTGTGATATAAGATAATGTTATTTATTTAGTAAATCTCTAAGTAATTTTATTTATGAACTTTTAGAATCTCGAAATGTTTTTATTCATGCAATTCATTTCCGAGATTTAGGTTGCTTTAAACAAACTTTAAACTATTAGACGTTAGACAGTTTTTTGTCGATTGTTTTTTCAAATTCCAAACTTTTTTATCAAATATATTTTAGCTTTTTTTGGAATAAAAATGGATATTCCCACACAGACTTCGACGGTTCGATGCATTTTAGTTAATTTATTCTTAATCTGACTGTTTTTTTCTTTTTTAGTATTGTAGAAATATAGTTTCATCGGAATATATAATTTTTAAAGTTTAACTTCGGTTTGGAAATCCAATTAGTAGCATACCATAGAAAATGTACATTAATATGACTATAATAAATAGGGTGTTCTACCCTCATATTAATCTATCAATAAGTTGTCACGTTCCCTTTACCGGTTCGATGGGGTTAATTAGTATAACTAAAAAATATTTAGGGGATAAAAAAATCAACAAAGCCATTCTAAATATGGCTTTTAAATAGTAAAGGGGGATTATTTTAAGCTATTTATATTTATTGCGCTTAAAAAATGAAAATTTCTTTTGTGAAATTTATCGAGATTATTGTAATGTGGTTGATCATTTGTTATAAAATTTACAGCTTCACATCATCATCACACATCACAGTATCCCGCACACAGCAGGGTATGCAGAGAGAACCTAGTGTTAAGACACTCTGTTCCCCACTTTCTGCCGAATTCTGGAGGCATTGCGTGTTGAGTGGCAGAACTCAACGCCACGGCCACGTCTATAATCTTGATTCTATAAAAATCTAGTAACAAACTCACCAATACATTCAAAAACTGTTTCGTTTAAGAAGTTTGAGCTTTATATATTAATTACCTGAAACAAACAAAAAGAAATCATTAGTAAAAAATACCCTTTTTTAATATCTAAATTCATTGTCAATGTATTTTATTCGAATTACAAATATGTCTATGATAATATCTTATCTTATATAAGAAATGTTTATAATAAACGTAATTTATCCTCCTAAGCAGAAATAAATGTTACAATATAATGAAAATCGATATATATATATATATATATATATATATACGCCAAATTTACTTCAAGTAAATAAATAAATAGCTTCACAAGATACAGATCTTGTATATAGTAAAGTAGTCAAAGGTTACTAAGTGTTAAAAACCTCCATTCTCCATGAACCGCCTAATTTCTACATTGTGTGTTGTGAGACGGAACTCAACGCCGCTAATCTTGATACCAGAACGACGAAATAAAGAAATTTCATTCCACCGAGTGGCAATCGAACCCACAACCACGTTTTAGAGTCAGAATATGTGCCAATGCACCACTACCACCTACATACCAATTACAATAAGAAAAAATATTTATAAGTTAAGCAAAATATAAAAAGCTCGGTTATACCACCTGAAAGCTTTAGAAGCTTTGTAAGCTTCGTCACGGCTTAAGTTGAGCAAAATGACGCATTTCTAAATATACCCGCCCTTTCTTTTACACTCGGTCTCTGGGGCATCTGTGACATACCACCAATGATACCGTGATATTTCACAATATTATACATTTTTCTTTTTAAATTAAAATCTGTAACCGGCACATATAGTACAGGGAGGGCAGAGGGCAGGTAGGGTAACCTGGGTACCTAGTGGTAAGTCACTACGTTCCTACGTTCCTATTAGGACACTTGCGCTGTCAACTTTCGCCCGATTTTTGTTTAAATAGTTCGATTTGTACATTTAAACTATGTGACAAGAATTTGTTCCCTTAAACTTTAAAAATGCTTGTTTTAAATTTCAAATAGAGTAGTCATAGCTCCTATACAAGTTATAGTTCCTTGTTTGTTTTTTTTTTCATACAACTTCTTCATATTGTGAAGTAATAATAAATAAACTAGTTATAAATAGAAAATTTTCTCTTTTAAAACCCAAAAAGAAAAAGTATATTTTAGTTCAATTCATAGCCACTTCGGTGTAAAAGAATCCTGTTTAATTTTAAATATCCAAACAAAAGGGTTGATTTCTGTGAAAGCACTTAAGATCTTGTTCAAAGTGATTCAAAATTTATCTCTTCAATATAAAGTTTATTTTTCAATAAACAATTTCCGTTTTAATACAATGATTACAGTTTGCAATAATTTTAGCTTTCAATTTATGAAAACCATAAGCCGATATGAAAAATTATCACGATTTCCATTGTTAGTGTAACAGTTATTAAAACGGAGGTAGCAAATTCCAATTCGATAGATATGTATAAACGTCTAAAACATCATGATAGCACAAATCTTAATTGTTATAACTATATAGCAGGGCTTAAGGACGACCTTAAAAAGACAGCAGGAATCCGCTGGATTCAAAGGGCGCAGGACCGGACGGAGTGACGAGAATTAGTGGAGGCCTATGTCCAACAGTGGACGTTGAAAGGCTGATGGATGGATGGATGGATATAGCAGGGCTATCTATTGGTCGGTGCGAGGGGAACGAAGTGAACACTAGGTTCCCTCTTCCTACCTTGCTTTATACATTACTCCACTCACTCAGTGGAGTTCCATTTTGATAGTGATCAAAACATCTTGACATCTTGAATCTTGAGAGAAATAAAAGTATCTTACTGCGAACAATGTCTAAGCAGTAGGCTCCCAGGTTCCCTTTGACTACCTTGCTATGTGTCAGATACAGCGTGAAGCCAAAAAAAAAGTTAATTAAAAAGAATAATATAAAAGTAAAAAATGGCTGCTATTTAAGCTTCATAATTAGATCACTACATTAAGAAACTCTATAATGAGATAAGAGTGTGTTTGCACATTCCCCACTGCGAGTAACTCCTAACCAAATACACTTACGACACTTTTATATGACGTAAGTGTATGTATGTACTATGGTAATTAAATTCGTCTAATAGTAAAATTTAAGTTTAAAATATGTACAAATATTATAATGTATAATATATGTATGAATTTATGTTTTTAATTTTTAGAGCTAATGTAAAAAAGAAGATATTATATTCCATGGAAATTGCTTTAATTTAACAGAAATTACATCAAAAATGAGGTTTTATATACTCTGACGTATAGATTAAATTTAAATTGATAATATTTTTTTTTATTTTGGGTTATTTTCGAAATTATTTATTACTGAAATGAACAAAAAATTTGAAATGTACATTTAAATGAATCAATTTAAACACACAAAAATTTTAAATAAAACTTCAAACTTGTACTATATCGAAAAGTAGAAACATACTTATTTACTAACTACATTATCGATAGAGTCTAACGTATACAAAAGTAAAAACTATAGTAGGGACCTTTGTTATCTACATATTTATATTATGAAATAAATGATAAGGCTCCTTCTATACCACACTTAGCACACATAAACTAATGACCTAATTAAAAATTTAAGATCTCAACAAGAGAGTGTGTCCGTCTTTTTGTCGCCAAATTTAATATTATTTCTACGTTATCACTTTACAAAGCATTGTGACAGAGTAAACGTGATGGTTGTTGGTTCGATTCCACACGAAGGAAAGAATGATTTTCATCTTCTCGCTCTAATAAAAGGACAGGGCTCGACGTGGAGTTCCGCCACTCAATGCGTTATATTATGAAAAATTGGCCGTAAATTAGGGAATGGAATGTCGTAGCACTACGTTCCCTCTGCCTATCCTGCTATATGCGGGATAAAGCGTGAACCTAAAAGAAAATGTTTATTAACCAACAAAAAAATTCATAGAGTCAACAGACACTTCTATCTCCTTCAAATCAATAAATGATCTAACCTCAAAACGTCAAAATATGAAAGAAAATGAAACAATCGTAACATTTACTTGCAATGAGTTAGAGATTTCAGATAAAAAATATTCTGAACCACTCTTGCATAAGTGTGTTATCAGTTGACCGATAACGGTTTCTTGGCAAAACTGTAAAACTGTAAACAAATGTATATAGGTACCTAGTACGTACCTACTGAGTAATAGCTAATAATAATCTGGTAAAAGAAAATACACTGAGAATTAAATGCTTCTATTGTAATATACATTTTTTGGGTACATAGTTGAAACCTAGTGTTAATACACTCCGTTTCCAATAAATATATTAAATACCCGTAATAAAATCAATTAATTTATATTAAAACTAGCGGCTCGCCCGCGGCTTCGCCTCCGTAAATTACGTTATTATTAATTTCTGTCTCCATGAGTACCTACGTCCTATAAGTGACGACCATGCAAAATTTGAGACTCCTGGCATGAATAGTAACAAAGTTTCATACAAACTATCAACCCCAAAAACAACCCCTTAGAAGTCGAATATTGCAAATTCCCGTCTTAGCGAGCCTATAAATAACTCCTATGCAAAATTTGAGATTCCTAGGACATGTAGTTTCTGAGGTTTCGTGATGAGTGAGTGACCTTTCGATTTTATATATATAGATAGATATAATCTGAACCAACTATTTATAGATCCATCCATAGGTCTTAAATACAATAGAGATACAATTGGAACCTTGATCGCACCTAGACCGTGAAACAATAAGAGTTACGCACACCATTGTTTACTTGTGGTTTGGCCGATTTTGTATTCATTGGATTAAGATACATATCAGATATCGAGATATTACTGAGAAATATTATTAGAGAATGTTAATAGAACATTTGTTTATATTGCACGTTGATATATTGATATTATTGATTAAATATCTAGAGATAATGAATTATTTAATATTTACATTTTCTCACTTAATAAACAACAACTATAACAAGGCAAAGCGCGACGTTGAGTTTCGCCATTCGAAACACAATGTCTCGATCTATGAATTAAAGAAAAACAAAATAAAAATAAGGGCTTCACACTTTTTCCCGCATTGAAGGGTCAAAAAAACCGCTCTCTCTCTCTCTCTGCGCACTAAATTTTTTTTTTTTATTACCAGTGGAGGGAAATGAAAAAAATCTTTCCACGAATGGAAATCGAACCCCCAAGCGATGTGTGTATAGTAATACTACCGTTGCGCCAAAACGGCCTCCTTGACATGAAAGATTTTATCTCTAAAGATATTCTTCTAGAAATTTCAACATTTAATCGTATGCAATGTCGAGTTATACCACAACTTAGATAAAAATTTTATCTCGTACATTACTTATTTAATCATTATGTTAATATTATAAAATTAATGACACCATCGTGGCGCAGTAGGTGATTGGCCTCATCTGATGGTTTTGAGTTTGAATCTATGGTATAGTGAGTGGGACATCATTTGACTGCCTTTACTTACAACATGGATATGTGCTGATAAAGAGATTTTATTATTTTTTTTTTTTTATGTTCACAGTATAAATATACAGAATTAAATATGTCCTGTCCCCCTTACTGGGAAACGAATGAAATGAAAAATGATTTATTTTCTTTTCTCTGTCAAACAGTATGGCGTTAAAATCTGCCATTCCACATGCAATGTCTAGAATTCGGATGGAGAGCGAAGAAAGGAGTATTTTATCATGAATTTGAGTATTTTATCGTGAAGCTAATTTATTTATTTTTATTACTAAATGCAACCTTTAAATAATTAATTTCTTTACAAGTCCAAAATATGTTCAATCGCGAAAAATCAATGAACTCAATCAATTAATGATATTAGCAACCATGACCCTGAATTAAAAAGTACTAAATAACCAGATATTATGAAACTGAATATATTTNCGTTTCACTACAATGATTACAGTTTGCAATAATTTTAGCTTTCAATTTATGAAAACCATAAGCCGAAAAATTATCACAATTTCCATTGTTAGTGTAACAGTTATTAAAACGGAGATAGCAAATTCCAATTCGATAGATATGTATAAATGTCTAAAACATCATAATAGCACAAATCTTAATTGTTATAACTATATAGCAGGGCTTAACGACGACCTTAAAATGACAGCGAGAATCCGCTGGATTCAAAGGGCGCAGGACCGGACGGAGTGGAGAGAATTAGGGGAGGCCTATGTCCAACAGTGGACGTTGAAAGGCTGATGGATGGATGGATGGATATAGCAGGGCTATCTATTGGTCGGTGCGAGGGGAACGAAGTGAACACTAGGTTCCCTCTTCCTACCTTGCTTTATACATTACTCCACTCACTCAGTGGAGTTCCATTATGATAGTGATCAAAACATCTTGACATCTTGAATCTTGAGAGAAATGGAAGTATCTTACTGCGAACAATATCTAAGCACTAGGCTCCCTGGTTCCCTCTGACTACCCTGCTATGTGCCAGATACAGCGTGAAGCCAAAAAAAGTGAATTAAAAAGAATAATATAAAAGTAAAAAATGGCTGCTATTTAAGCTTCATAATTAGATCACTACATTAAGAAACTCTATAATGAGATAAGAGTGTGTTTGCACATTCCCCACTGCGAGTAACTCCTAACCAAATACACTTACGACACTTTTATATGACGTAACTTTGTATGTACTATGGAAATTAGATTCGTCTAATAGTAAAATTTAACTTTAAAATATTATAATGTACTAACGGCCCGTCAGCAGCTTCGCCTGCGTGAAGTACGTTATTAATAATTTCTGTCTCCATGAGTAGCTACCTACGTCCTATAAGTGACGTCCATGTAAAATTTGAGACTGCTAGCATTTGTAGTAACGAAGTTTCATACAGACTTTCAACCCCAAAAACAACCCCTTAGAAGTCGAATATTGCAAATTCCCGTCTTAGCGAGCACCTACGTCCTATAAGTAACCCCTATGCAAAATTTGAGATTCCTAGCACATGTAGTTTCTGAGATTTCGTGATGAGTGAGTGACCTTTCGATTTTATATATATAGATAATTTATGTATGATTATATATTTTAATTTTTTTCATCTCAGGTAAAAATAAAATATTATAATATTATACAAAAATTATATTTAGTTTAATTTAAAAGAAATTACTCTAAAATGATGTCGTATATACTCTGGTGTATAAATTGCAAAAACACAGAACTATTCGATTATTTCCAAAATTATTTATTACCAAATTGGCCAAAAATGTTTAAATGTATACCTATGTATACCGAGGAGGTATATACTAATTGTAATAACGATAGAGACTTACGTATATAAAGGTACAAAAACTATAGTCGTTTCCATAGTAGAGACCTCTGTTATCTATGTAAGAGTATATTATGAAATGAATGATAAGCCCTTTCTGTACCAGATTTGGGACACAAACTTATGACCTAATTAAACAAAATAGTCTTTTAGACCAAATTTAATATTGTTTCTACTTTGACACTTTACAGAGAGCAGGGAATAGAATGTCTTAGCATTACGTTCCCTCTGCCTACCCCGCTATATGCGGGATACAGCGTGCAGCTAAAAAAATATATTTATAAACTAACAAACAAATCATAGAGACAACAGACACTTCTATCTCATTCATATCAATAAATGATCTAACCTCAAAACGTCAAAATAAGAAAGAAAATGAAACAATCGTAACATTTACTTGCAATGAGTTAGAGATTTCAGATAAAAAATATTCTGAACCACTCTTGCATAAGTGTGTTATCAGTTGACCGATAACGGTTTCTTGGCAAAACTGTAAAACTGTAAACAAATGTATGTAGGTACCTAGTACGTACCTACTGAGTAATAGCTAATAATAATCTGGTAAAAGAAAATACACTGAGAATTAAATGTTTCTATTGTAATATACACTTTTTTTTGGGTACATAGTTGAAACCTAGTGTTAATACACTCCGTTCCTAATAAATATATTAAATACCCGTAATAAAATCAATAAATTTTTATAAAAATATATAATCTGAATCAACTATTTATAGATCCATCCATAGGTCTTAAATACAATAGAGGTACAATTGAAACCTTGATCGCACCTAGACCGTGAAACAATAAGAGTTACGCACACCATTGTTTACTTGTGGTTTGGCCGATTTTGTATTCATTGGATTAAGATACATATCAGATATTGAGATATTACTGAGAAATATTATTAGAGAATGTTAATAGAACGCTGGTTTGTATTGATTAAATATCTAGAGATAATTAATTATTTAATATTTGCATTTTTTCACTTAATAAACAATAATTATAACAAGCTAAAGCAAGACGTTGAGTGTCGCTATTCAACACACAATGTCTCGATCTATGAATAAAAAAAAACAAAATAAAAATAAGGGCTTCACGCTTTTTTCCGCATTGCAGGGTCAAAAAATCGCGCGCTATCTCTCTCTCTCTCTGCGCCCCACAGACTTTTTTTTTTCCCAGTGGAAGGAAATAAAAAAATCTTTCCACGAATGGGAATCGAACCCACAAGCGATCTGTGTATAGTAATACTACCGTTGCGCCAAAACGGCCTCCTTGACATGAAAGATTTTATCTCTAAAAATATTCTTCTAGAAATTTCAACATTTAATCGTATGCAATGCCGAGTTACCACAACTTAGATAAAAATTTTATCTTATACATTACTTATTTAATCATTATGTTAATATTATAAAATTAATGACACCATCGTGGCGCAGTAGGTGATTGGCTTCATCTGATGATTATGAGTTTGAATCTATGGTCTAGTCAGTGGGACGTTACTTGACTGCCTTTACTTACAACATGGATATGTGTTGATAAAAACATTTTATTATTATTTTTTTTATGTATACAGTATAAATATACAGAACTAGCGGCCCGCCTTCGGCTTCGCCTGCGTGAACTACGTTATTATTAATTTCTATCTCCATGAGTACCTACGTCCTATAAGTGACGTCCATGCAAAATTTGAGACTCCTAGCATTTGTAGTAACGAAGTTTCATACAAACTTTCAACCTCAAAAACAATCCCTTAGAAGTCGAATATTGCAAGTTGCCGTCTTAGCGAGCACCTACGTCCTATAAGTAACTCCTATGCAAAATTTGAGATTCCTAGCACTTGTAGTTTCATGATGAGTGAGTGACCTTTCGATTTTATATATATAGATTAAATATGTCCTGTCCCCCTTACTGGGAATCGAATGAAATGAAAAATGATTTATTTTATTTTCTCTGTCAAACAGTATGGCGTTAAAATCTGCCATTCCACATGCAATGTCTAGAATTCGGATGGAGAGCGAAGAAAGGAGTATTTTATCATGAATTTGAGTATTTTATCGTGAAGCTAATTTATTTATTTTTATTACTAAATGCAACCTTTAAATAATTAATTTCTTTACAAGTCCAAAATATGTTCAATCGCGAAAAATCAATGAACTCAATCAATTAATGATATTAGCAACCATGACCCTGAATTAAAAAGTACTAAATAACCAGATATTATGAAACTGAATATATTTGAATATTGTGAAACCGCGTCGCAATCAGCTGCATTTTAGAATGTCGTCAAACAAGTTTTGTATTAAAGCAATGCTTTTGCCCGTCTTTATTTAACTAACATTGATTCAAGCACGCCATTTTTTTCAGTTTTCGATTACATTGTTTAAAAGGATTTTAGTTAAATGAAATAGATTTTATTTTAATTAAAAGTTTTTTTTTAATATTATTAAAGTAAAATCTGTTTTTTTAATACATAATTTGTATATTCAAAATAGTAGTAATAGTATAATCTAAAAATCTATACGTTCATGCTAATTTTCCATTAAAAAAAACATAAGTTATTGTTATTAAATATTAAAAAACTAAAAAAAAGACATATTTCTTTTGTTAAAGTCATCAAATCATAAACCTTTATATTTTTATGACATTAAACTTTTTACTTTTGGCAATTTGGTATTTTTATTAACAATAAAAAATATATGCCACATAATAAACACAAAGTTTTTTTAAAGAATGCATTAGTGTTATGAAACTGGCCACTATTTAAAAAGTATCCATCCTTTGAACTTTACTTTAAAAGGTTATTTTATTTATCTGCTGCCCCGAATCTGCTTATCAAGTGCTTTATTTGTGTAATTTTATTTCCATTTTCGTACCAACTTTTATGTTATTTTTTTGAACACCACAACGACTATATATATTAAATGTCAGAAAAACTACGACATTACTTGTATACAAAAAATATCATCATAAATTCAATTGTACAAAAACATAATCGTTTCAAGTAAAATACTAGTTTATAGTTACATTTATTAAATATGAAAATAGGAAAAAAATATGAAAAAAATTTTGAGCTGAGCAATAATATAGACTTTATTTCCAGTGGGAAGACAGTTAACTTTTTAAATATTGTGTAAATCGTGCTTTATTTTTTCACTTACGAGTTTAAGTTTAAACTACATTTTAATAGCATTAAATTTTTTACCAAAATACAAAATATGCGAAGCATACAAGTAAACAACAAACAACAACTTAACAGTTTAGTACTAAAGTTTTTTTTTATAGTTTATAAATAGATCATAAAGTTTACATATATTTAAAAAAAAATAAACAGGCGAGCCAACATTACCGTATTGAATCACGTTCAACCAGTGATTGATTGATTGACTGATTGAATGGATTAAGCGAATGAACCATTGTGTATATTGTAATTCACGTGATTGTTCAGTTACGTAATTTACATTATCGATTTAAATTGTAATTTCGAATTACCCATACGAGTTACTCGATTATTGGATTCATTTGTGATTACGCAATGTAAACTGCTTATTGATAAGTTTATTTGATAAGACTACTTTATAAACAATAATAAAGTATATAAGTATATAATCGCAATGCTTTACATTATATCAAAGATATATAGAGTACATAGATTATATACTTCAGAAACAGGCATTAATTATGATTAATATTCAGAAAATATAGTAGATTTCTAACATGGGCACATATCCATATAATTAATTTTCAAATATTACGGTGTGTCTTAATCAAATGAGTAAATGTGTTCTGTGGTCTTAATAGACACATTACATTATTTTTTTATATAATTATTATCTCCTTTTAATAATTCAAACAAAACAATAACTTGACTTAGAAATATTTTATAAAAAAATGTATAACAACATTCTTCAACATGCCTACAAAGTCACAATGTGGCTGTCACAGTGTACTTTAAATTACAAATTATACCACATTACTTCTACACTACGATATGGTAATTCATTGAAATATCTTGTTTTTTTCTACTTTTATTTACATAACATTACAATATGTGAAGGGGAAACTATGTTTTGCTTTTATCTGTCGCGTTACAGAATGATTTAAATATATATTTTTATTTTTTTTATATTACTGGCGTGTGGCAGATATCGTAAAGCCTGTTCTAGAATAATGTTCATATTGAATAATGGATGTCTTTTTTGTAAATGGCGTGTCTAATAATATTAATTAAATTGACATTTAAAAAATTAAATTTTAAAAGTTACTGTTCACTGAATTCAACAAGATATATTTTTTTGTTTAATTGCTAAAATATCACAAAATTTGTTACAAGATAAAAAGTCAAATTAAAATGGTCTAATATATTTTTTGTACGGAGCAAGCAACATGACACAGATAACATTCCTCTAATTAATTAAGGCTGATGATCCTAGGCGCGTCCATTGATTAATAAGCGTCTGGATTCGCAAAATGCTATTTATTCGCTGCTATCACGATATACAGTCATTATAATATCTTTTATTTTGGATTTAATTATTTGAAATGTATTTGTATATAAAATTAGGTCGAAGGCACTTTGCTTTTGGTCTTTTAAATAAAAAATAAAATACCTTTATAAAATATTAAAATGCAAATGTCATTAAAAATACAGCCTATAACATTTTATTAAATATCATAAAATACCAGTTGTATATTGACTATCTATAAAATTTCTTTCTATTAAATAAAAAAAATATCTATCATAATATAGATCTAATATCTCGAAACATCATAAATTAAGAACTGAACTGTAAAAATATTTAAGCTGCTTCAATCAAATATAAAACGATTTAACCTTATTTGTATTCTATTGAAAAGCTAACGGTATAGTAACTTCTAACTTATAATCAATTTGGGAACCGCACACAAAAAACATTTAACTTTGACAGCTGTCACTTTGACATGTATGGTTGGATATTTTGACGGCTAATGTCAGCGGGATCTTTCATAATCTGTTAATAGGTAGTGAGAGATTATACGATTGTTACATAAAAACAGGTTTAAAGGATTGACATTGAATTAAAGTGTAACAGCGTGAAGATCACGTTCAAATTATGGTTTAGATTTCTTGTTACCTTTTTTTCAAATTGTAACATTACTATATTAGATTTATTTAAAATCTCTTTTAACGGTGTATACAATTATAGAGTGGAAAATATATATATATCAAAAAGAAATATCCAAATAGTACTAGGAAAATGCTATAGAATTCTAATTAAGTATATAAAACAAATAATTTTCTTACGAAAATGTAACAATTCATCGTTAATTAAAACAAGCAAACAAGAGGTCTAAATTAACTAAAATTAAAATACAACTTAAATTTAAATGTAGCTACATATTACATGTATCGGCTGTCTCATCAATCAATTTAATTGGAACATGCATAATGAAGCCTACGCGAGGTACCTACATTACCTACGAACACAATAGTTTTATTAAGAAACAAAAGCTGTAACCCACACTTATTATGCCACGTTTTAAATTATATTTAATCTGTATTTGTAAAATGTTGAGTCTGCTTTCTAAGAATAAATTATTGTTTTTTTTATTTCACGCTGTATCCCGCACACAGCAGAGTAAGTTACCTAGTTTTGAGACACTCCGTTCCCATTAAAACACCTCGTTCCTTACTTTTCACCGAATGCTGGAGACATTTCTTATCGAGTGGCGAAATTCAACGCCGTACTTTGTCTAGTATCCAGAGCGAGAAAATGAAAATATTTAACGTTTCATTCTCTCGAGTGGCAATCGAACCTACAACCCGTCGCGAACACATACGCTAGCTTGACAGGGGCACAACGACTAATAAATATCATATAATATAAAAACAATATAAACTAGATTTGTGCTATTAAATAGTAAAAATATGTCATGAACATTATAATTTTGGCTGTGTATTGTCTAATCTGTGCCGATTAAAAGATAAAGCAACCTAGAATTGCGTTACAAAGCATTTTTATTTAGGACAGTAAATGTGAATCGTGAGATATGATTAATAATGCCTTTATTACGTCTTGCTGTTAATTATATAGGGAGTTAATATTTTTCTGTTAAAAGATGTCTTTTAAAAACATTATATGGAAATAGTTAAAAATAGTAAGGTGGGAATTGAACCCACAATCGTCGCGCTTACACGCTATGTTGATAGCCTCAAAATAGATGTTGATTACAGTATTTTTCTATCTACGAGTATGGTTTGGTTCTTTGGTTATGCCGTTCCGAGCGTGTGCCAGTTGAGCACATTTTTTCTATCTATATCACTTGCTTTATTTAACCAGATACTTCACTATAGTAGTCAGTGTTGTCAACAACTAATATGTTATTGTATAACATCTATAATTTTAATTTTTTAAGCCTTAAAATACTCTCTAAGAATGTTAAATTTGCAGAAATTGATAGAATCTTACTACTTTCAAATATTTATTTATCTATGACTTTTGTTGACCGTACTTATTCAATTCGGGAAAGTCAAAGACCGATACAAATCACAACTCAAATAGCTTCTAAAAAAAGACAATCTGAACTAAATTTCTTTTTCTTTTATTATCTATTTACTAAAAGTAGGTTGAACTAGTGAGATTAACGTCTGAAAATAATAAATCTTTAATCTAAATATGTCTTTAAAAAAATAAAATGACAGTAGTATCACTATCGTAATCGACACCTTATCCGCTAATGTCTAAATAAGAGAATGGTGAAAGGTGATTTTGAAACCAGGTTTCTTAAATTTATACTTCTTATTTTTGGTGGCAACTCTGCCCACTCACTAATACTTTGAATTATAGCTAGATAAATAGTATGACTTCACTTGTTCAATTTTTTCCTTAATTTAATCCATTTTTAAATGTCATGGCGCAGAGGGAGGTTTTAATTGTAAACGCGAAGGTTCGAAGAAGTTCGATTCAACACGATGGAATGATATATTTTATGTCTCGCGGAGTTAAGCTCCTACAGTTGCAGTATTGCACTAATCACTTGGCCTATGTTACGTTGTATGTCGAAACCACGAAGGAGATCGTAGGGAAAAAAAAATAATGTTACTCATTAGGAGAATGTAAGTTATAAAGAAATACAAACAATTTTAAATTTGTTCCTACATAAAAATTATTAAATAAATATTCACATAGTCCAAGCGGGCGAAGCCCAGTGGATGCTACTAGCACATAATATTTATTGTAAATTAAGCAGAAATCAATGAAGTCGACGCTTTTCACGCATCACGGCTAATATTTCAAATAAATACTTTTTCTTATTACACTGTCACGGACCACACTTTTTGTTCCTTCACCAGAGCTTGGCCTCGTTATAATGAGGTGTCAAAAAAGCAAGATTAGTCATCTAGGTTTTTGCTAGACTTCTATAATTGCTTTTAGCATAGAATACATGTAATGACGGGCGTAAAATTATTCTGATGTCTATTTTTTTGCCTTTTTAAAATTGTATTTAAATATTTAGGTATAGGTAATATTTAGGTAATATTTAGGTAGGCTTAGGGTTTAAAATAAAAGAAAAATGAAAGTTGCAATTTTTAAGTCGAAATATTGTAGTTTAAAATTTTGGTGTGATTTTGTTTTCACGCATTCTTTCGGTTTTATGAGCACCGAGAACGTTTTGATCTCCTTTCTGCTGAACTAAATCTAATATTTTTAGTCAATTCATAAAAGAAGAATATTGGTTGCCATTCATTTAGATAAAAATATATTTGAGAAGTATATTATTTATGTAGAGCTGCTAATAAAACATAAAATGAAAAATTACCTGAACATTGTGAGAGGTAAGCGATCACGAAGAACGCCATGCATATCCACAGACTCTTCATCTCCATTTTTATTCACAGGCACAGATTACTTATTAAGTGTATAAAAATATATATATTATGTTTAGGCACTGTTTACACTGTCACTAAAGGCACATCACTATCTTCGTTAGGCACTTTCGTAAATCTGTAAAAAAAAAACAATGTGTCAAATTTTGCATAGTATAAAAAACAAATAAATTGAAAAATATAATTTTAAATATAATAAAATAAATAAAAATATATATATTTTTGTGCATTCTGTTTTGTTACAATAAATTTTATAATATTGAATTAAATTTCGTATAATTAACTTATTAATATTATGTCATCGCCATTATAATAAAATTAAATAATAAACAGATAGTAAATAAAGATAATTAGATACGTACTGGAAATATCTTTGCAATAATATAATTGGCCTTCAAAACAATTCTTGCAATTACGTCGCTAGCTACTAATAATAGAGCAAGAAAAATTACTTATCACGAGCGGAAACGACTTCGTAACCTCTACAATCGCAATTCCATATTATTGTATAATGTGAACTAAATATTATTTTTTTATGTATATTATAAAAAATAATGTAATATCACATATCTGACTGTAATCGCGACTATTATAGGTTCGATTCCCTTTAGGGAAAATGAATTGTTTTTATTTCGTCGCTCTAGAATAGGAGAGACTAAAACTAGTTAGCTATGTTTCCTGCTATGTGTAGGGTTTTAAATTCAGCTATTTAATATAATATCTACATGGTTTTCTTCAACAAAATATATATAAATGTTGAGACTTAAATAGCCTTTACATACCATTAAAATTACCTATATATTTCGCGTTAAATATTAATAGCTTTTTATAACCAGTCAAAAGAATCGATTCAAAAATCCACAAACAACTAATCGAATACAAATAACACAAACCAATTAAAATCGATAACAGAATAAATATCCCAACAAAACATTAATGTGAAATTATCAATGTAACCCTATACGTTTGATATTCCGTCATAATATCATAGTGTTTCTATTTCAACTCTATTATATTAGATAAGCTCAGGTCAACTTAAACAGACGCGCGGACGTCACTCATGTAACATGACGAGATAAGGCACGCCGGGTGGCTGTATATGTATATAGTGTATTGTAGGTATAACAGTCACTTCTTGATGTTAGCAAATATGGTATGTATTGAGGTGAAAAATTGTTGTTATCAGTGGTAGAGAAGTAACAGTTGGAAGTTATTTTTTTATTGATTTGCCCTTTTAAATTTGGAATCAGTCCAGATATAAACCCTTGACTATTTGGTTTAATCATTCTAAATAATGAAGCTACGTTAAAAATATGAATATTTCTTTAGAATTGTTTTCAATTTTTGTTATTTTCATAATTTTATGTTCGTTCAGAATGTAAAATACAGTAATTAAATCAAAATAAAAAAAATACTATAACTTTCACAGGTTTTCATTCCTTTTTTTTAAAATAAATTTATTACAAAATAGCTTTGATACTCTCCCCAACATCAATAGTTAGTTTTAGATAAAAAATGAATCAATAGCTTCGTTTAACCCGTAACGGAAATGTGTACTTACAAGGGTGTACAAAAATAACCTACATTTATTAGTACAGTGGCTTCCTTCCGCATCTTTGATCTTGGAGATGTATGTATGTATAATGTTACAGTTAAGAAAGAGTTTAGACACTATTCGACCTATATAGTGGGGAGATTTCTTCTTCTTCTTCCTCCTCGCATTAATCTCGGCTATTACCAGGGTCTGCCTTGTTTTGCATCCTCGGTGGTTAGACAATTTCTAACATTATAAATCACAAATTAATGAAAAATAAATGTTTAAGATCAAACTGGAGAATAAACAAAACTTTGGAGTAATATTTTTTGTCACATTGTATCATACATATAACAAGATAGAGGTAGTTTTAACCTAGTGTCAAGACATTTCGTTTTCTACTTTTCGGCCAATTTTCACAACATAACGTCTTATTGATTGATTGTCTTATTACCAGAGCGAGGAAATAAAATCATTCATTATTCCAACTCGGAATCGAACCCGTAACCATCGCCATTGCAGTTAAACACAGCCTAATTAACAAAAAAAAGTACAATATCTAAATTACCAGGTATATTAGTCAACAGGTGTAAACAAAGAGTCATAAGGGCCAAGGCTTCGTTGACACAAGACGCTTTACGAAATAATATCTTCTTGCCACCAAATGACTGTATGTTAAAATATGAATGGAATCTTTATATGACCTTAATATATGTATTTTTTAAATTATATATGCGATGGTTGTATGTTCGATTCCCACTTGAGGGAGACTTGACAATTGACTTGAAATTGGGTGGTAAATGGGGGGAAAATTGCAAAGGTAACTAAACATTATCTTCTCCTTTTCTGCTCTTATTTATGCGGCGTGAAGCCATTTTAAAATTAATTTTCATAAATTATTTTAATAGGCAAAAAATTAAGAACGGAGTGTCTTAACACTAGGTCTTTGCCTTTGAGAAAACCCTATACGTAAACCTATTACGTTTTAAATATAAACCTGATGAGTAATACTTGGGTAAGTGATCCTAGAAGTTAAGTTAAATACTATCACAGTATAAACAATGTAATCATTTAAAGTGTAGTTGTAAAGTATAACATACTTGTTATAAAATCGTTATTCGAATGCGTGATTTCATATTATATTTTTTTGTTGGGCAGTGCGTGGAAAACGGAGTGTCTTAACACTAGGTACCCTATGTTAAAAAAAAATTAACCGATATACTTATTTTTTTTAAAACATTTCTCTGCGAAAGAATTAATGAGCATTATTATAATTTTTTAATGAGATTTGAACTGGCAACACCTTTCCTTTACCCGCACCACCATAAGTCTATTCACCCAATCACAATAGTAGCTAATTTAGACATAGAGGAGCGGCCCCTAAATAAGGAGGGCTGTTTACGTCATAACGCTAATAAATTATATTTGTAAAGAACATTTGTAATTTCCCATTTCGACAGATCGACATGTTTATGTGGTTTTTTTTATTACAAAAGATAGTATTGAAGTAAGTATGACGATCGTGGATTCTACTCCCGATATTTAATATAAAAAAATATATATTTAAAAACCACGGCGCGGGGTTGAGTTCCGTCATTCAATGTTTAATGTTTCGAAATTCGGCATACGGTAATAAAATATTTCTACTTGTGTGGAGAAAGATTTTATAGATATTTATCAGCATCTACAATGTTCTGACTGCAGGAGCAATGGTTTACGAGAAAACTATTAACGTAATGTAATATAACCTACACTCTTTCATCTTTCTCGAAAAGTGAGCTTTTCTAGGCAAAATAACTCTGTTTGAGCTATTACTTCCTGAGATTATACCGTTCAAACAAACAATCTAGTCAGCTTTATAATATTACTATAGATTTCTATATATATATAGGAAACGTCGATAATATTATTTTAGTAATTCGTATAACATTTATACAACCGTCTCTTTTCAATAGAAAGTGAATGGTGTTTGTCCGTTTGACAGTTTGCTTAGTGTAGAGTGACCATTTAATGTTAGGTAAAAGAAATTCCAAAATTATTTATATTAAGCATATAATAGATATTTATATTAAATAAAATATTGCATTTTTTTTAAGTTTAAAATTGATAAAAAAAATCTTTTATTAAATAATAGTAATCGAAGAAAAATCCTATTATTTCTCTTTCTCGTAGGAATTTCTAATAATCCGAATTTCTAGTAATCATTTAGTACAGTTTCTAATAATCTTCTCTTAGTGCTCTCCAAAATTTTCTTAACCTAGATTCGTTTGTTCGTCTTATGCCAGTCAGTTAGTCAGTAACGCCAGATAAAAGTATATAATATAGAATGTAAATTAATATGTAATTATATTATTTTTCATTTAATGGTACAAATAAAACAAACAAAATGCATCGCTTACACCTTCACTAACTTCATTTAGCCTACAAATATCTTTATTGCAAATAAAGAACAGAGAGACTTTTATAGATAATAGAAAATAAAAAAATAGAGCACTCTTTTTTTCTTTTTTTATTATGTTCTCTGCCTACCCTGGTATATAGGGAATACAGTGAAAAACTGAAAAAAAATCGTAAAAAATATATATAAGTACATTATGGCCAGTTTATTGTTGACTCGCACGGTGTGGTGTGCTAACCTTTATTTGTACAAGAAATTCACGCTGACCTCAAGGATGTTGATTTTAGACATTTTATGTTAAACTATATTGAAATGAAATTTGAAAATTAAATGTAAATAGTTAAATAAATATTAATATATATTATAAAAGATACGGGAGGTCATCGTAGCGCAGTGACAGATAAGTGTAAACGTGGCGGTTGTAGGTTCAATTTCGAAATGTATTTTCTTTACACTGTAACCCACATATAAATAGAAGAGTAGGAAGAGGGAACCTAATATTAAGACCTCCCGTTCTCTTTAATACACTTCCGTTCCATGATTATCCATTGCTAGTTTTGCGGAACTTAACGCCGCGCTTTGCCTTGTTAACAGAGCGAAGAAATGCTAAATTAATATATAAATATTAAATATAAGAGAGTATAACCTACATATCTGTACAAAGATAGTCTCATCTCGCTATCAAGAAGCCGCGACCTGAGGGCATGATTTCACAACGAATCGTTTTATATTCAATAAATAAATTGAAGAGATTTCCTATATAAAGGTAAGTTCATAAAATATGTATATTAATAATTACAAAAAGAAATATAATAATAAAAGTAATAATAAAAGTCTGAATTGATATCGAGCCATATCAAATTTCAGTACTTAACGCTGCATTTTGTTGCGCTAGTAAAAATCGAACCTATACCCATCCAATTTTCAATCAGATTCTGGGCTACGATGGTTTCTCAATATAGGTATATTAAATTACATAGGGGGACGAATCTACTCGTACTTGTAAAAGTTAGTTGTAGTCTATACCTTAAATTTGTTTTAATGAGGCAGAAAATGAAAAATCTCATAAAAATGAGAAGATCTCTTGTAAAGAAAAGAAAAAAATAGAGAAATAGAGAATTTTATACATAATTGAAAAAATAATTATAATGTGGAAACACCTTGATAGAAATGGGCATTACTTTATGAGGACAGCAAGTTACGATTATTAGTCAGATAAGTATTAGACCTAGTTTGTAATCATCGCGTTGACTTGAGCACGAAGCTTATCAATTCAATATGTATGTATGTATGTATGTCAAACCGTAAGTACTATCCTCTTTTCTTTTTTAATTAGTGACCGATTTGACACCATTTAGAACATAATTTAATAATTTTAGAATAATTTTTGTTACTGGAGCATATTTTTGGTAATACTTAATCAATTTTCAAATACATATTTATAATTTTCTAAATTTAGTTATTAATTAGTACACTTATTCTAAAAATGATTTTAATATAAAAAAATAAAAAAAAACAAAAAATTACAAACGAAGTCAGGACAGGTTGCTTGTTTTACATAATAAAACGTACTTACGTTACATTTTACACAGCCATAATAATATTTATTAATTCAGCTGACGACAAAAATGTAATCTACCGTCCATAAAGCGAGGTTTTTAGATATAGCGATAACGTAAAATGGTGGTGTCAATGCTAAATGGCATGTATGAAATATGTACCTGAGTGATTGTCAGATAACACACAGACGAAAGGAAACGGCGTAGAACGCTGATATTTTCCATCCCATACATTCCTTGGGAAATGAAGAGGAGCACTAAGAGAGGATCTCCCCAAATCGCTAAGGGAACGGGAGAAAACGGGTATTGTTTGTTTTTATATTGTCCATACACCTGAAGTTGATATATATAACTTATTCCGTTAGCTTAATTAAACTTAGAAATATTTAAACCAGTACATTTTGGATAAAAGTCATGAGCCCTGAGTAGGAGATGATTGTAAACGTGAAGGGTGTGGGTTCGGCGTTCTACTAAAACAAAATACAGTTTTTGAATTCAGCTACACAAAATAATACAATGCAATGTCACTAACTCTAAAACACTAGGTTTCCTCTACCTACTATCTAGATAAATCGACACGATTGTAGTGAAGTACAATAAGGGATGCATTTTTAATAAATACACTTTTAAACAATTCTAAATTAAAAAAAAAAAAAAATTCTAATTATAATAATAATATTATTAATAGTTCTTATTAATAAAAAAATCTATAGTTAAATAACTAGATTTAATACGATCCAAAAAAAATGCAAATGCCTTTAACCTAGAAAATTTAAAAAAAAATCTTCCACTATATAGATTTGCCCGTGACCGTGCACCTACCTTCATGGGACGTATTGGAACGTAGATAGCGAGTTACACTGACGCAAAACCGATAACGTATCGATTTTATATCCATCACGAGCACCTTTTTTTTATTAAAAAGGCAAATGTTTAAACACCTTTGCTGTTACCATATGTTTATTTTCACGCATTAAACGGATTAAATAAAAAAAAAACAGATTCACGTTTTTTCCCGTACATCAGAGTATCAGAGTAGGTATGGCAGGTGATGGGAACCTAGTTTTAAGACACTCCGTTCTCCACATACCCCGAATAGGAACCGCTGTACCGGTGCATCATGATCAAGACGTTAAAAAAACGTCTTAAACGTTATATTCTTTATTGCACAAAAAAAAATGTACAATAGGCGGGCTTAACGCTAAGAAGCATTTAACATATAGCATTTAAGCATATAGTCAGTTCGTTCGTAAAAGAAAACCTAATGAACCGCTCTATTTATATCTATCTTTAAATATGTAAACAATAAAGGAAAATTGAAATAAGTTTCCCTTAAAGAAATATATGAATTTCCACATTCAGATAAGTTCCACCACAAATAAAGTGGGAAACGGAGTGTTTTACCACTAGGTCCCCTCTGATATGCATGAAGCTACCAAGTAGTATCTAGGCTATTTATTTCCTTCACGCGGATATACTAATATCGGGGTTTGCCATTCTATATATATTATTAAGTAGGATACAATTGGCTCTTGATCTCTTTATCAGCACCAAGGGCGTTGTAATATAAGGAAAGGTTACATCAATTGACCACCTAGTGTTATGAGATTATCACACAATAACCCTTATCAACTGGGCTAAAGCTTAGGCCAGTCGTGGCACATTGGTAAAAGCGTGTGACTGTAAGCACGACAGGATGTGGGTTTTATTTCCACTTGAGGAAATAAGAGAGAATAATTTTCATTTTTCCGCTCCTGTATCGAGGCGTGCCTGTACCCTGGCCGGGTAAGCAGGGTAGGCAGAGGAAGCCTAGTGTTAAGACACTACACATTAGTAGGTTAATACTTAATTCTGTAATCATTGCGTGTTGAGTGGTGGAATTCAACGCCGCGCTTTAATTTGTTACTAGATAGAACAAGAAAATGATAAAGAATTATTGCCCCGAGTGGGAATCGAACCTACTATAATCGTGTTCACAGCCAGACGTACCTCTTCTATAGCATATACTACAACGGCCTCTTCTATGTAATTTTTTTTAATCAAAACTTTAATGTAAACGATATGCCAATTTCTTATCTCCTTGTTGCGAAATTTTAAACTGATGTTAGTAAAGAAAGTCGATGCCTCGTTCGTTTTGAGGCATTACCATAAATATACCGGTTTTAAACAAGTATGGTCAGCAAAAAAAATTAATTTCTTTTCTTATATTTTATTTACTTTTTTTATATTTTGAAATGCTAAAGTAGCCGAATTTAAATTCACTTTGTTAACTAAATTGTAACTATATTTTTAAACAATCTAAAACTATCTATGTATCTATTTCAAAAATAACGAAATTTATAAATAAAATTAATTTATTCCTTATATAAATAAATATAAATAAATTAAATTAAATTAATATTTTGGACATTACTAAAATACAATAGGTATTTTAAAAGATTCAAGTAATCAAAGATTTACGATTTTGGCTATCCATCAAATCTGTCACATTCTATAAGATAAGAGCATTCTCTAAGATAAATCATATTTTTTTATACCGTGGCCATTAAAGGCACAGATAAACAGCCTACACAATTTATTAATATGAAAGTAGATGTATATTTTTTTATTAGTAACCTTACTTCCATATTGCATAAACAGAATATTTAAGAATACGGAGGTGGAGAGAACCTTTAGAAAGTCTTTCCGTTTTCTATGTATATCACCACCTCAGAAATCTATTTTGTGTTTTAACCTCACGCTGTACCCCGCAAATAGCAGAGTAGGCAGATGCAACCTAGTGTCAATACACTCTGCTCCCTTTTTGCCCAATTTGCCCAAAAAAGTGCATTGCGTGTTATATGACGGAATTCAACACTACGTTCTGTCTACCAGGGAAAAGAAATGTAAATAATTCGTTGCTTCGAGTTGGAATCGAATCCACAACTGTTGCGTTAAAGGTCCAGGTGTCCATTGGGACACCGATGGCTTTACTATTCATTTAATTCTCTCTACATAAAGCAAATATTATACAAAATACATAAAGATAAGGTATGTTTAATTTCAAATAAACAAAAAAATATGTTATCTGTACTCGAAAACTCGCAAAAACTTGATTTAAGGCTGTATATTTTTTTACCGATCGTACATTACATATGCATCGTATCTCAGGGTTAACAACCTGCTCAAATTTATCTTTTTTATTATTTTTTTTTAATTCCGAAAATATCTTTACTGAAATCTTCCATAGGTAAGGCATTTTATATTCACAATTCTATTAGTATAATAATATTATATATATTTTCATTTTCCAGCTATAACAAGATAAGACACGGCGTTAAGTTGCGCCAATCATTACGCAGTGTCTCAAATTCGGACGAAAAATGCTAGGCTCGCATTGCCAACCTATTCTGCTATATGCGGGATAAAGCGTGCAGCTTAAAAATATAATCATATAATAATGATATTCTGAACATCATTTACTTATAATCTTATCAGTGACTAGCGGACGCGCGCAGCTTCGCTTGCTTATTGCTTAGGGGTGAATTCTAATAAACTTTGAAACACGTGTTCAATAAAATATTTTTAAGAGTCTCAATTTAAAATTTTATAAAAATCTGTGGCGATTTAAAGATTTTTCTATATAAAATTTTAACCCCTTATTTACACCCCTAGGGAATGAATTAAAATAAACCACGAAACTTATGTTCAATGAAATATTTTTAAGAGTCTAAATTTCAAATTTTATAAAAATCGGTAGCGATTTAAAGATTTTTCCATACAAACTTTCAACCCCTTATTTGCACCCTTAGGGGGTGAATTCTAGAAAACCATGAAACACATGTTCAATTAAATATTTTTAAGAGTCTAAATTTAAAATTTTATAATAATCGGTAGCGTTTTAAAGATTTTTCCATACAAACTTTCAACCCCTTATTTGCACCCTTAGGGGG
>JAKRZM010001012.1:236989-385665 GCA_036379175.1 Heliconius cydno galanthus | reverse complement strand
ACTCTATAGTATATGTTCCTTGCTTACTTTATATAAATAAATATTTAAAAAATCAAATATTATAAACATAAAAAACTTATTTATTTATGCGTTTGATTTTTTAAATTTGGAAGTATATTTTTTTATTCAGTAATTATTCAACAGATAACGAATTAACATTATAATGCCTAATCAAACTAACGCATAAAAATTTTATAACTCGCAGCAATCATAAATAATATATTTAAGTCGGTCTGTTTATCATAAAATTTTATTACTATATATCATTCCCTCCATAAACTCGCGATGCATCTATTCTAATACCTTACCACACAGCTATTTTTGGTTTTCGCAATAAAACGAATAATAAAAAAGAAATAATAATCCAACACAAAATGCACAAAAAAATAACACTACACTACACAAAATAAAAAATGATAGTTAAATTTAGTTTTTTTGCTAAAATTAACTTTTTTTTTCTATTTACCGTAGACACGACCGTTCTGTCGCGTTTCCAAAGTGAACTGAACCGACTCTACTTTCCAACTCTCGATTCGACCATTTCTGAATGTACTACACTATAGCATCTTGGTACAGTGTTGTGTCGATATCGATAAGAATAATCGATTAGATAATATATTTTTTATTTCGTAATATTTGTTGTTGAAGAAGATTATATTTATAGATTATATTATGCTTTGTTAATATGAATTTATACTGATTAGGTTAAAAGTAGTTATTTAATAACGAATATGAGTAACAAACATAAAATTACAATTCTCATATTTTGGATATGTCTTTCTTAATAATTAAATCATTACTTCAATATAATTAGATAAAAATAAATTTAGTTGCCAACATATAACGTATAACTGTAAAATCAGCGGTTGTGATTTTGATTCCCACTCGTGGGAAGGAGTTTACTCGCACTGATCAAAAGACAAATGGTGACGTTTAATTGCGCTGCTTAACATAAGTCGATAATCGGGTGATGTGTCCCTAACCTGCTATATGCGTGACGCAGTTAAAAGCCCAAAAACATATATAATGAGTCTTTCCAAACTTCATCATGATGGTGTAATTCTAAACATGATTTTAATGTAAAGTAAATAAATAGCACATTCTTATATTAAATACATTAATGCAAAATGTTATTTAAACATAACTATCTCATATTGCAGTGTATTAAACGAGTATTATATAAACAAAGATAAACGTTTATATATCTTACAAGTCTTGCTAAAGTTAATGACACTTTTGTAGAACAACACTTCGTTGCTATTTAAATTTGAAATCGCAATCGATTTTAAATTTGTCGTTTCCTCAATTTAAAATTCAAATTAAAAAACATTTAACAAGAAATGTTAAAACGGTGCAGTTATTGTATGGAACCAAAATAAATATATTTAGGCTTGGCTTTTAATGTTTTTACTAATGTAACAATTTTGTTTCAGAGTATCGCATTTTTTCGCCCATTTCATGATAAGCAAGCAGAAACTAGTATCTAGTAGAGTTGGTTTGAAGGTAAAATGTCATTCTTAGCCGTACCAACGGGAAAATAAAACCATTTCATTAGAATAATAAAGAAATCTTCAAAATTTATAGAATGATAATTTCTTACTATTTACTGAATTCCCTTACATAAAACGCGAAATATATCTAGAATAAAAAAAAACTATACAAACTATCGATGCAAAAGTTCACCCGTCACTATTCCTGAACCCATAATACACATACAAATTTGCTGAACACTCACACATACAACCTAACTAGAGCTTTGAGCTTTTATATCGCTTAAACGAAAACGGACTCTATACTAAAAGAATAAGGTTTAAAATAACTATTAAATTCATATAGGTGACGTAGGACAAGTCTAAATATTAGATTTTTATAGTGTTATCTTGTTTTGTCTTACTTTTATATCTTATGAAGCAAGATGAGCGTTTAAGGTATCAGTTTTTGGGATGCAAGTAAAGAAGATACCAAAGTTACGAACACACGGACAAAGAAGTTGATATACATGTTATATTGAAAAAAATATGTAAATAATTTTTAATTCTCTAGGTAGATCTTAAATGAAAAACTTATGAGCAAAAGTCTTTTTTCACCTTAAAGGCCGGCTCGTTGCCGAAAGAAAAATATAAACCTGAAAAAATAAAAATATAAATATATATTTCATTCCCTCGATAGGGCATCGAATCGGTCGCGTTGACATTCACACTTTGAGCCACTGTGCCACGACTGGCCTCTACAATAAGAAACATTAAAAATTCAAATATTTTTATAAAATTAAAGTATGTACTCGTAGCAACATCTCAATTTTCGATTCTTGTATTCTCCAAGGCAACATATTTTTTATGCTTCCCTTCGAGGGAGAGGTCCTTGAGGGGGAGAGGGGGGGTCATTTAGACATACATTTATATGAACTATTTATTACAATTATAAAATTTAATGAAGTAACATATCACTCTAATTAATTCTTAAATTTCCATTATCATACCAATATGTACCTACCTAATATAATTGCAGTTCTTGTGTTTTAAGGGGAAAACCAGAAAATATAACTGTCAAACTAAACTTATTACTTTACTTTTATACAAAAATATAATCAGTAGATTTAAAACATTGCATACTGAACGGCGGAACTCAACGCCGCGCTAATAAAAACATACTTATTAATTTTAAAATTCCTTATAACAATTCATGTAATGGAAAATCGAAGCCTTTCTTTAATAAAACAGTTTAGTATAAATAAAAAGGCGACAAGAAAAGAACAATACTGCACCATCATTGAAACAACTAACAAATAGAAAATACTGGATATTTGTGATTCGTGATCGATAGTAGTTGTGGTTTATTTCCATTGTTTATCTCATAAGCAATAAACGCGATGCTAGTGGCTTCGATTCCCACTCAGGGGAACGAATTATTTTTATTTCCTCGGTCTTGTTACTATAACAAGACATAACTAGGCGTTGAGGTCTGCAGCTAATCAAGCAATGCCTTAAAAATCGATCTATGCCTGGGGGACTAGGTCCTTTCTATATGGAAACTAATTTTTATTAATTTAAATATCATGGTCACACAGTAATCGCAATGAGTGTAGGTTTGATTTCCTTTTGGGTATAAACTACTTTAGAACTAAGTACGGCGTTGAGTTTAGCCACATAACTCGTAACATCTCAAGTTCGGGTGAGAAGCAAAGAACAGTGTCTTGGCACTAACTTCTCTTCATAAATGAAAAAAGATTTTTTTACGATTTCTATAGAAGAGAAAGAGGAATTGTAAGACTGTTCCTGGCTCAGTTTTATTAATGCATTATCTCCACTTTAAAATCAATCAAAGATGAGCCATAACTTCAAGTAATTTATAAAAATCGCTTATATGAGATAAAATATTTATATATTGCGGAACTTCTTACAAAGCTACAAGGCTATAGCACATTCTCGTCATTCCACGGGCAAAACCTATACGAAAAAGGACATAAATTGTATATTGATTTAAATAATAGTTACGGGTTTAAATTCTAGTTAAATGAATTAGATATAAAAATAAGTAATAAAAAAGAGAAAAAAAGAATAATATTACTACTAATGTCTTCGCTAACCCGAATATTTGTACCTTTTTCGAAACGCCAAAGTAATTTTGACAATTTTTTATATTATATATAGTTTTTTTTTTATAATCTGGGAAAGCATTATTACAAAAGCTCTATTTATTTCATTGAAAGCTTAGCTTACTCATACAATCAATATCTACACTTAGGAAAGGAAAACCTTTTATAGAAAACATATTAAAAGATTGAATGGTCTCAAAAAGGTGGGAGTTCGAATCTCGCTACGTTCAAATTTTAAAAATAAAAAAAAAATACAGTCGAATTGATAACCTCCTATTCTTACAGAAGTCGGTTAATAATTTAACCTAGTACAACGAGTTACGAGTATAATGGAATCGAACTCCCATTATAGTTTTGAAAGTCTGTATCGAATTATATCACGTTTCATCTTTGGTCACAAAAAAGAAAATTACTGTCGTCGCTTCATCTTTGTTGAATGAACTGAGCGCAAATTATACGCCGGGGATTGTTTTTGAATTCTGTACAAATTGATTTGATATTGTTTAAGTTTTTCTTGATGACGCCCTCGTGACATGTTAGAATTTTACTGAAGGTGTTTATAGGTTCCAGTGGCGTAGCTAGTGGGGTGCGAGCGGGGCGGTCGCACCGGGCATCAACACGAAAAGGGCATCAAAGTCGACGATTAGTGTGTTTTTTCTTTGTTTTTTAGACCTTATACCATTTTAAAGGGCATCAAGTGCTCTAAGCCGCACCGGGCATCAAAAGGAATGGGGCATCAAAGTCGACGATCACTTTGGTTTTTTAGAACTCAACGTCGACGATTACATTTTTTTTTTTTAGAAGTCAATGTTGACGATCACTTTGTTTTTTTTAGAACTCATCAACAAGAAAGGGGCATCAAGTCCCACGAGCCGCACCGGGCAGCAAATACCCTAGCTACGCCACTGATAGGTTCATATTGGACTTGAATGCTATGGGGGATCCGAAATAGCAAGGTAGGTAGAGGAGTTTTCAGACATCTTGTTCACCATCCAATTTTCAAGATATTGGGTGTTGGGTTAAAGAAGTCAACTTTCAACGGAAGCTTTGTCCACGAGAGCGGGAATCGTACCCACAACCGTCGTGCTTATAATTAGACTACTGTGCTGTTGTCATGCCGGATACAGGTTTGAAAAAAAATTATATACATAGATATCTTTTTAAATTCAAAACAGCGAGATTTAGAATTTGAAATTCTAATTAAGCTGTGCCAAAATTACCTAAACATTAAAATGACCACGTCCCAATGCCGTCATTTTATGGTTTAAATAACAAATAAAGATTTAAATATGGGGCCATGACTGTGAAAAATTATTTTCGTTTATGCATCATTTGTTTTTATGTAACCGTTATTTAGGTCTTAGTATAGGTACCTATTGGGAATACCCTGTATTTCTAAAACTTAGACCACAATATGAAAATAGAAGTAAAAAATTGTTGAAACATTTAAATACTAGGCTTAGCATTTGGATATACCTGCATTTATTATCTTTTACATTTTACTGTAACATCAGAAGCAATTATTATCATTTTAATTTTATTAAGATCATTTATTTTTAAAATTTGCAAAGGACTTTCTGCAGATCTTTTTTAAGGATTTTAGATTGATTTACCAATTTTTTTTTTTACTTGAGGGAACTCGTTGGTCAATCAAATTCCATTGTAGTGTTTGGGGCTATAAATGATTTGTGTAATTAGTGTGTTTTTAATGCACAATAAAAGTGTATTTTAGTATGAAATTTATAACTTTTAAATTGAACAATTCCGTGATATATGTTTTTGCGTAACTTTAACCGTTTTCTTTTCTCTTTATTTTGTTTTCTTTATTACACACAAAAAGACAATACATTAAGTCTAACATATTATATATACAGCTGCGATATGTGGTTAGCTCCATTCATACCTAAAACATTTTCTTGAGAGAAAATTAGTCATAAGGTGTACGTGACACTCGCATTCATAAATTATGGCTTGTTTGTTTTTCTTACGTTATGTAGATATATATGTAGGTATTGTATATGTTAGTCATGTTTCTCTGGAAAAAAATTAATACTGTTTGTAATTACTGTTTTATCCAAAGCCTTAAAATACTATTTTTAGCTTTACAGTTTATCCCGCTCAGAGAATATCCTCTTGGAGAATGTCTTCAGGAGTGAAGATTGAACTCACAACCCGCCATTTTGTTATTAATATGCATTTTGTGTTTAATCCACAACGGTCTTAAATCAATTATTTCCAAAATCATTAGGCGATTATTTAAATTTTAAATAATTATTTGTATATCATATTCATCTATAAGAAAGATATTTTATTATTAAAATTATAGATTAAACAAAAAACCTTGACAACGAGGAAAGAATGCAATAACAATTTAATATGTCCTCAGGATTAATGAAGACAGCGTAAAGGCGCCTATGTGATGCGGTTGGAAAATTATTGAGTGAACATTAAGTGTTTATATTATGTACTTTTTTAAATAAAAATAAATAAAAAAAATCATCTTCACGCTGTATCCCGCACACAGCGGGGTAGGCAGAGGGATACTAGTGTTAAGACTCTCCGTTCTCCACTTTTTACCGAATTCTGGAAGCATTGCGTGTAGAATGGCAGACTTTTTTAAAAAACGTATAAATTTTGAACGTTAGCACGCAGAGCAAACTTTCGACTATAAATGCGACAGGTTGTAGATCCGATTCCTATTAGGGGGAATGAATATTTAATATTTTCTTTTAATTTAGTAACAAGGCTTAGTAAGCTTTATAATTTACACTAGGTTCCCAGGTTCCGTTTGCCTACCCTGCTTTGTACGGAATACAGCGTTAAGGTAAAATAAAGAAAAATATATAAAAAAAGAAAAATATATAAATATATATTTATAAAGCATCTTCCAGAACAGCTGGACTGGCACAGAGAACCTCTTTTCATCGTGAAGCGACCTATTTTCTACACATTTATCTTCTTTAGCCAAAGAACATAAAGGATTCAACCATGTAGCATTCCGAGTCTATAGAGACTTTTGAAAAATAATTTTAGAGTTAACAAAAAATAAATTACGAATATAATTTTTATCTTTTATAGCTTCACGCTGGGTTCAACATGTATCAAAGAGAATTTTAAATTAAGACAATGCCCACTCACTCAACGCCGATCTATGTCTTGTATATATATATAATAATAAAAAATATATTTTTTTTAAACATAATAGCATTTTTAAAGTAAATTTCGTAAGTCAAGTAACAAACTGAGCTAAGATATTATAACAAATCCGTTTCAATGGTTTCCTTTACTTGGCAGGAAGACTCGACACGGCCTAGTAAGATTTATAGTTTTTCTTGAAAAGTACTGAAAGATGCCCTACTTTCGTAAGCTAGTTATGACTCAGTTATCCACGCCATTTTATAAACATAGGTAAAAGGTTCAATTTATTTGTTCGTGGTTTTTTAACTTACCACTAGTTCAGTAAAGTTACTGCCTACGACCTGAGAAAAGCGGCGCAAGAAAGTAAGCGATATTTTTTTTCAAATCGATTCACAATTTACAGATTTACTTATTATTTTTATTTTTTTAATTTCTGGATTAATTAACTAATCATCATTCAACACGCAATGCCTCTAGAATTCAGAGGAAAGCGAGAAAAGAAGTGTTTTAACACTAGATACCTTCTGCTTACTCTGCTGTGTGCGGAATACAGCGTGAAGCTGAAAAAAAAAACAAAATTTATTATGATTTAAATGGTCTCAAAAATCATTCATATAAATATTCGTTTATTTAAAAAATAATTAAAATAATTTCTTAATGTGAAAATTTTACTTTAATTTCTTTAATTGTATTACTATTTCCATTTGGCGTAAGCAAAATTCAGCTACTTACCTAAGAGAAATTAAAATTACGGGTCATCAAAAAGGTTGTATGAAGTCATACAAACCCATTCATGACATCAATCTTTATTACTCATATTAACATGACACATCATTTAAGGTTTAGAAATAATAATATAATTATAAGATAAATTTTTATATATTATTTTTCTAATCATTTTATATGAATACATCATTTTTATTATTATTTTTATATACCGTTGAATTGCGTTGAAAATTTAATTTAGCTTTACGCTTATAATATTGCAGCAGAATAGGTTAAGGGAACTTAGTGTTAAAACAATATTTTTCCACATTTCGACGTAGATCTATGACTTTTTATTAGAGCAAGAAAATAAAAAAAACATTATCTCGAGTCAACTCTCACCTACAGAAGTCAGTCACAGATATTTGCCGTTTTTTAGATTCACTCTGTATCCTGCACATAGCACCAGGGAACCTATTATTAAGACTCTCTGTTACCATTAAGACACTTCCGTTCCCCACTTTCTACCGAATGTCTCGATATACATTGCGTATTGACTGGCAGAACTCTTTGCCGTGCTTTGCCTCGTTACTGGAAGGAAATATTTCATTCCCCCGAGTGGGAATCGAACCGACAACCTTCGTTTTTGATTGATTATTGATGAATGAATTAAGTGTACCTGTCATTGAGGAGTAATTTTTTTCCTAGATATACTAGTCTACTATATAATATAGAACCTACTTTAATAAAAAAACAAAGTAATTTCCATTTCTAAAGCAGATTTTCTGGAACATTGAAAATAAACGTAGTAAGTTCGATTGCATTTCGAAGTTTTAAATGAAAGGCAGAGAATAAATCGAAACGTATTCTCCATTTATATGTAAACTTTATAGTTTGCAACAAAGCTACTACTTTTAAGTTACAAAGTATACCAATACTTCTTAGAAGTAATTGAAAGCTTCAACATTGAATAGATGATCAACACTTATAAATAAACACACATCACTCTGTAAATATTTTTATAATTACAGAGAACTTAGTGACAAGATACTCCGTTACCTACTTTTCGTCGAATTCTGGAGGCATTGCGTTTTGAGTGGAGGACCTCAACGCCGCGCTTTGCCTCGTCACCAGAGCGAAGCGAAATAAAAATAATAATTTAAATAAATATTTCATTACATTTTATATTTTATATATATATGTTTCTTATATATTCCTACAAATAATACTAAATACGGAGAGTATCTACTTTAAAAACCATGACACTCGACGCTCATTTCATTGAAGTTGTAAACGAGACCCAATTTCCTTGTTTAACTGTACCATGTACCATGTAATGTTATCTCGTGACCTTACTGCAATTAACTTCAAACGGCGATGCATCATGCATGTAAAAATAGAAAAATTATACCTACAAGAAAAATATAGTAAAAATAGTAATTGCATTTTTGGTAATGATAAAGATCAGATAATGCAGATAATCATAGATTAATTCAGTTACTATATCAGCTTTATAAGTTCCATAAAAGAAAACATAAAAATCCTATAGAATTTGAACCTGCACCATATATTAATATTGCTGGTGACATTTTCGCCCTCAACAGCTCATGAAAATATAGTTTCTAAAATTCTAAATAATCGACCGCTGGTCCAGGGGTTGCAGCTGTCCCCCCTGCCCGTGCCTCGCTACACCCATGCTCTACGCGACTGGTCTCAAAAGACAGAGAAATACTTGAAAAAAAATCGGCGTTCTACCCCGCATAGTTTCGGCTACGTTTTATATGTCTGACTGACAATAACAGAAGAGTTTTATAAAGGTATATCCATAGATTATAATTTAAATATATTTTAGTTTTCATTATATAAAGTATCTATATATTTATTGCAAAAACAAAAGACGCACACGACTCACGAGTGATCTAATTCCCATTGACATTGCGACCTCGCGATTAATTACCCGTTTCATTCATATTTACATGCTATATTGTTTTGTTTACGCCGTCGTGGTACATATTAGACATGTCTTATTATAACCAATGGATATCGATTCAAATCCGAGTTGAGGAAATTTTTATTTTTAAAATAGTAGAGCATAATGAAAAATAGTAAGAGATTGATGGAACTTTTAAAGCTTCGTCAAAGATTTAAAATTTCGAATATTTGATTTTATTTACTTTATAGAAATTAAACATTTCTTTTTTTTTTTCGATATACGCCGAATCCCGCATATCGCTAGGTATAATTTTACAGGAATGCCGATGGAAGCTTAGGACACATCATACAATTCTCCACAAATTTCTAGAAGTTTATAAATTATAAATGTTTCTTTTTAAAAGGTGGCACCAAGCTTTGCACTATATCAGCCAAAAGGAGGAAAACCTAAATTGTCCTACTTATCTACAACTTTACTTCCACTGGGATCTACCCAGTATATACCTACTGGGTAGATCCCAGTCGACGTGGTAGTGGGATATAGCAAAAATTGCGCCTAATAAGCTATATTTATGCTACGTCAATAATAGCATCATAGTATAAAACTAGATTTAACGGCGACTTCGCTGGTGTGGTGAAATGGAAATAATGAAGAATTGTATGACTCATGACGTTGTGACGCGGGTACACAACAAACAGGTTATAGGTTCGATTCTCACGCAGGGGTCGAATTATAATTTATTATTGTTTTCATTAATTATTATTATTTTATTTCGTTATTGTTTAGCGTAATGTAGGACGTCCCCCAGCTAGATGGGGTGACGATATTCGCAAAGTGGCGGACAACGGCTGGATGCGAAGAGCCGAAGATCGAGCTCAGTGGCGTGCCATTGGAGAGCGTGCAACAAATCCATTTAGACCCAACACTGTCACTATATGACTTACGAGTCATAGTCACGTCTTATATTAAATGTAGGTACAGTAGTAGGTGTAGTCTGTATACAAATTTGCAATCATTAGAGTCGCTGCACCTTTGATATTTATATACGGAGTGTTAAATAGCAGGCGACGCCATTTAAATTCAGTTATCAGTATATGCAATGTTTATTAATGATAAATCGATCGCATAATAAATAAATGTCAGCTAATATTTTGTACCACACTCGACGTTGCTAGGTAGGTGAGGAATATAGATATTTTTAAGCTTCACGCTGTATTCCTCACACAGCAAGGCAGAGAGAATTTAGTGTTACAACACTGTGTTTCCCATTTTAGGCTTTGCCTCGATACCAGAGCAAAGAAATGAAAATATTAAATATTCCAATTCCTCAAGGAATCGCACCCACACCCACAACCAGTCGCGTTTACAGTCACACTTGCGCCACGACTGGCCTCTAAAAATAATTATTATTTGTTTAAAAACTTAAAACACTCTTAGGGGTCAATCAACCACCTTCTAGTTCCATTGTCAGATCGTCACCAGGATGAAATATGTCAAGATTTCTAACTCTATGATTTTTGTCTCTTCTGATTTTCAGGGTCCATCATCAAAGCAGTTCGATACCATATTATCATGTTAACACGGGATCTAAGATAGACCTATCGTTAGTTTAAAATTTTGTGTTTGTTTTATTATTCATTAGAATTGAGTAATTTAAAGTTTTTCGTAACATCTACATGCAGCCCTGTAGACAGGCGCCCTATACCTACGTTATATCTTTCTTCTATATATATTTATCTTGGATGATTCTATGAGGAATTATTTTTTTTGTTTCCCATCCCTTGCGAGACAAAGTGCGAGGTTGAATTGCGCCACCCAACACGCAATACTTGTATTCGGGCAAAAAGAGACGAATAAAGTGTTTCGAGTTCAATAATTTGTAAACCTGAAAAACAAATTAAATAGAAAATTTAAATTTCCCTCACCAAAATAGTGGAAATAGGCACATATTTGAATATAAAATAAATAACAGTAACCACATTGCTATGTAAAAATACTCTGCGTATGACATTATATTAAGTAGAACGCGTGTATCGACATATTTTGTTTAATTTATTGCTTATGCTTAACAATGGATCGTCTATTTAATATGTAAAACGCGGCTTTGAGGCGCCAAATACTTCTAGCCTAGAAAAGGTTACTTTTATAGTCCTTCGTAGAAGTTTATGAAAGTTAAAGAAAATATTTTGATAGTAATCTTTAGTTATAACGTGAAGCGTTGTGCTAAAATTTGTTTTTGATTATAAATTATTGTGAAATATTGGGGCCACGTGCGAAAAATTTATAATAGGAGATTGTGGTAGGTACTTATGGTAGAATAAATGTGACCTAACTCTCAAAATACAGTACGGTCGACGAGTCAGAGAGAAATCAAGTTAGGCTATCTTATCTGAAATTCTGCACATTGTCCACTCGGGAAGAAAATAATCAAAAGGAAGAAAAACAACTAGGAGCGGCTATCTACAGCTAACTTCAGGGCTACCGCTAAATAAATAGCAAGCAAACATTTTCACATCTCCAACCTCTTTGAAGTCGAGGACTTCCTCTGGATGATGTCACCAATCGCATATTGAATTAGCAAAAAAATATCATTGTAATGAATGTACACCACAAATTTTTACTTCTATTTCCTGTTCGTAACAGGAAACTCATTTATAATTATTATTTCTTTGCAAGATTTTGTTAAATAAAAGTCGTTTCACAAGGTCAAATTCATCGATATGTGTTATTTTGGTATAATATATTTATTAATGAGACCGTCATGGCGCAGGGGCACAAGCGTGTAAATGGGTTCAATTCCCAATCGGGGGAATGAAATTGAAGTTTTTCGGAACGAGGGACTAAAATACTTAATATTTTCATGTCTTCGTTTTGATGTCGAGACTTCCGTCATTGAACACGCAACACAGACTTCGGCTGAAAAAGTGTAACAGAGTGTTTTAACACTAGGTTCTCTCTTTTCACCTTACTGTGCACAGTGTGAACCTGAAAAAAACAAACAAACAACTGAAAAAACTCAAAGAATTTTATATCATTAAACATTTTATTCTTACAACAAAACCTTAAACGGCCATTAAGACACTAGTGAAATCATCACCATACCCCACTGTCCAAGTCCATAGTAACAATGTGAGTCACCGTTATACATTTAGCACGACACGAGTCGTTTTGGTACGTCCCGTCCCGTACGCAGACGTGTCTAACATACTAATAAAATATATAACTAATCGTATTTACTACTGTATAATTTGAAATTTCATTCAATTATTTTTTTTCGTTGCGCATTCCAATTGTTTAGTTTTAAGTTGGTTTGTAATAGTAAAATGGTTAAATATGAGTAGCTTCACGTTTTATGCGGAAGGAACCAAGTGTAAACACTGAACGCCAAATTTTAGAGACATTAAGTGTCTTTAAAATGTGTGTGTTTAAGTGGCACGAATGAACGCCGCGATATGTCTAGCAAAGTGGGAAAATAGAAATAAGTCAAATGTAGTAAGTCCCACGCGTTCGGATCGAACCAATAACTATCGTGTTTACAGTCAAACACTGCCCCATGACTGGCTCGACGTTTTAAAAAGAACGTTAGCATAGTCTTAAACTTCTATTTCAAATAAATTTTCTATTTTAAATATGTATATTGACATTTCTGATGTAAAAAAAAAAAATTCATTTTGAGATTTGAACTGGCGCTTTTCTAAATAATATAGGTGTGAGCAGTAGGATAACTTAAGCCATGAGTTCCCATGCTGCTAATGTCTAAATGATGATTATTGTTAACTCGACGTGATTACCCTAAAATTGCTAAAGTTTTTTCCTTACCTAAGCCGGGTAGGCAGAGGGAACGTGGATAAGTGGGAACCTAGTGTTAAGACACTCAGTTCTCTTTAAGTCACTTCCCTTTCCCGCTTTTCGCCGTATTTAAAATGCATTGCGTGTTAAGAGGTGAAAGTCAACGCCGCGCTTTGCCTCCGCGAAGAAATAAAAACACTGAATATATAATTTCCTCGGCAATCGAACCCACAACCAGTTACACGTCGACGTAACAGTCCGCTTGTGCCCCTGCGCCACGACTGGCCTCCAATATTATAAGCAAACTAGCGAGGCTTATGTTATAGCCAAATTATATTTTTTTCGTNAGGTTACTTTTATAGTCCTTCGTAGAAGTTTATGAAAGTTAAAGAAAATATTTTGATGGTAATCTTTAGTTATAATGTGAGACGTTGTGCAAAAATTTGTTTTTGATTATAAATTATTGTGAAATATTGGGGCCACGTGCGAAAAATTTACTGAGATTATAATTATATATAATTATAGATAATAGGTATTTATGGTAGAATAAATGTGACCTAACTCTCAAATTACAATTTATATATTGTATTGCGATAAAATCCCATTTTCAGATTTTATTTTTATTAGTTTACAGTACAGTCGACGAGTCAGAGAGAAATCAAGTTAGGCTATCTTATCTGAAATTCTGCACATTGTCCACTCAGGAAGAAAATAATCAAAAGTAAGAAAAACCAAAAAAACAACTAGGAGCAGCTATCTACAGCTGACTTCAGGGCTACTGCTAAATAAATAGCAAGCAAACATTTTCACATCTCCAACCTCTTTGAAGTCGAGGACTTCCTCTGGATGATGTCACCAATCGCATATTGAATTAGCAAAAAAATATCATTGTAATGAATGTACACCACAAATTTTTACTTCTATTTCCTGTTCGTAACAGGAAACTCATTTATAATTATTATTTCTTTGCAAGATTTTGTTAAATAAAAGTCGTTTCGTTTTCACAAGGTCAAATTCATCGACATGTGTTATTTTGGTATAATATATATTAATGAGACCGTCATGGCGCAGGGGCACAAGCGTGTAAATGGGTTCAATTCCCAATCGGGGGAATGAAATTGTAGTTTTTCGGAACGAGGAACTAAAATACTTAATATTTTCATTTCTTCGTTTTGATGTCGAGACTTCCGCCATTGAACACGCAACACAGACTTCGGCTGAAAATGTGTAACAGAATGTTTTAACACTAGGTTCTCTCTTTTCACCTTACTGTGCACAGTGTGAACCTGAAAAAAACAAACAAACAACTGAAAGAAACTCAAAGAATTTTATATCATTAAACATTTTATTCTTACAATAAAACCTTAAACGGCCATTAAGACACTAGTGAAATCATCACCATACCCCACTGTCCAAGTCCATAGTAACAATGTGAGTCACCGTTATACATTTAGCACGACACGAGTCGTTTTGGTACGTCCCGTCCCGTACGCAGACGTGTCTAACATACTAATAAAATATATTACTAATCGTATTTACTACTGCATAGCTAATTTGAAATTTCATTCATTTATTTTTTTCGTTGCGTATTACAATTATTTAGTTTTAAGTTGGTTTGTTTTAGTAAAATGGTTAATATGAGCAGCTTCACGCTTTACGCGGAATGAACGAGTGTAAACAAAAACACAGATCGTAGAGACAATAAGTGTCTCTAAAATTTGGTTGTTTAACTAGCAAAGTGGGAAAATAAAAATAAGTCAAATATAGTAAGTCCCACGCGTTAAGCGTCAAACACTGCCCCATGACTGCCTCGACGTTTTAAAAAGAACGTTAGCATAGTCTTAAACTTCTATTTCAAATATTTTTTTTATTTTAAATATGTATATTGACATTTCTGATTTAAAAAAATGGAATAAAAACATTAAATATTCTTCCTCGAAGGAATAAAAACATTGAATATTTAATTTCCTTCAGTGGGAATCGAATCCACAACCTGTTATAATCACACGCTGGTGCCGCTGCGCTACGACTGGCCTCCAATATTATAAGCAAGCTAGCGATGCTTATATTATAGCCAAATTACATTTTTTTCATCATATATCGTGAAATTAAAAAAAAATCCTACGTCTAAACTGTTGACGTATCTTATTTTTTTTTAGGTATGTTTTTGACAAATATGCTGCTCCCGTTAAAGGAGCGCAGTGGCTTTCACCTGTACAAGCTTACTATAAAGTTTCATTTAAATCTGTTAAGTAGTTTTTGGTTGAGAGTGGAATAAACGTCTATCTTCATAAACTTTCACATTTATAGTATTATTAGGAAATAGAATATATCCCTATCAATTTTAAATGTTCTGTTGTGTTATATCTTTACTTAAAACTTTATTATCTGCAATTTTATTTCAGGTCTGTGACTTGTCATTATCATTTTGACATTGGTTGTTTACGATTTTGCTGTCACTGTGATAACAGTATAACACTACCATTTATGTAAATTTAAATTATTTAGACTTTGGACTTAGTTCATTAATACTTATTTATTTTATTATTTAGGTGTTAATAAGTTAGTATTAATATTGCCTTTTAATATGTCTCTATTAACTAAATCTATGTTTTTACTTAGATCGACAAAATTATCAACCGGTAAGTGATTTTCTTCATTTTTATAGAAATAAATACTATTGAAAATAAGAATGTAAGCTTAATTTCTTAAATATGTATATTATAACTAAGTTAAACAATATCCTATACATGTTTTTACATATCATTATTATTTCCTATTTAAGTTGGAAACAAGTATCATCATAGACTCTTGCTAAAAATTTTCATCCAAGATACATAGACCTAACAAAATCTTTTATAAAAAATATTAGTCAGATAGTGGACAGTCTGTTAAAAATAAATATTATAAATATATATATAATATTTACAGGTTTATCAAAACTCTACTCTTCAAATGCAGCCATTCCTCAATTTGAAACATTAGCAATATCTGTACCTAAGAAGAATGTGTTTCATGTAGAACTCAACCGCCCAAAACAAATGAATGCCTTTAACAAAGTTATGTGGAAGTAAGTATGATTTATATACCATGTTGAGTTGTACCACACAACATGCACTGTCTTAGAAATAAATGTGGGGAACAATGGGTTTTAACGTCAAGTTTCCTCTTCATACTCTGATGAGGATTAGTGATACAGGATAAAGTTTCCTTATTTTTCTATTATTAATACTACAATTTTTTTTAAGATTTAATGTTAAAAAAATATTTTAGTTTTTTGTAATATTTTTTGTAATAATTATATATGTGTCTTCATTAGATCTTAAAAATTAAATTTGTTACTTTCAGGGAACTAAGTGACTGTTTTGCTTCACTAAATGATAATTCAGAATGCAGAGTTATTTTATTGACTGGTAGTGGGAAACATTTTACTGCAGGTTAGTAGTTTTTTTAATTTTGTACAGTAATTATAATACTGTAAAAAAATATGAATATGATTAGCAAATATCTGATATATATGAACTTTCTTTAGAATATAAAATACAAAAATTTCTCTAATTATCATCTGCCTATACTAATATTGTATACCTAAATAGTTAGATTCATTAAACACGCTAATCTCAGGAACTAACAACTGTTTTTTAATCGGCAAATTCTACTTAATACAAGAAGAATAATGTTAATTTACTGAGGAAAAGAAACAATCTGCACATATTAATATTATAAAGAATTAAAGATATTAAAAGAAAGATTGGTTGAACACACATCAAAAAGTTTGAATATAAAAAAATAATTAATAAAATATAAAAATTAATAAAATTTAAAATGCAGTCAATAATTGTTTAACAATTAATGGTAGTCCATTCAAGTTTCTATGAAGGAAACAATTACAATATCTCATTACCCGACTCTACCTCCACTTATATGGTAAAAGTAGAATTATTTTTTCATAATAATACAGGACATTGTATTAATTATTGATTGACTGATTTTCTCGCTCTGATGCATAATTTGGGGAATGAAAGGAAATTAAAATATGGAATATACAGAATATACTAAAATTTATTACAGACACACACAGAATATACTATATACAGATAATTCTAAATTAATACATTATTATTTTTTTATTTATTAATAATTTATATTTATAACATTCAAGGTATCGACTTTAACAGTTTGTTGGAAGAAGAGCAAAAAGCTCAAGAATATGACGATGTTGCGAGGAAGGCGCGAGTTTTTCAAAATTTAATTGGTCATTGTCAAGTAAGTTGTTTATTATAAGAAAAAATCTTCATCATTTTATTTTTTGTGTTTATCTTGTATATTTTTATTGTATTTTGCTCTGTCTTTTGTTTGAGTTCAGTTCCCACTTGGGGGATTGAAGTGTCTTAACTAAGTTTCTTTTGCCTACCTTGTTATATGCGCATTATAATACAGCATGAAGCTAAAAACATAATAGTAAAATTTATGAAGTATTTTTAAATTTAATCATATTCAAGCAATATATAAAAATATATTTAATTATATACTTCCAGGACGGTATAACAGCGTTAGAGGATTGTAATAAGCCAATTTTGGCGGTAGTGCATAATGCGTGTGTCGGTGCCGGTGTGGATCTTATCACGGCAGCAGATGTGAGGTAAGGATTTTTTTAAGGAAGGCAGAGAGAACTTAGTGTTGCCATTTTAATAAATATATCATCAAATTATTAGCTATTGTATATTTTCTCTTTTATCAATTTTTGGTGCTTAGGCAATTCGTTTCGTACGCACCATCCAATTATCGATACATTGCTTCTTGAGTGACGTAACTCAACGTCGCGCTTTGTACCTTGTGTAGGAGGAAATGAAAATAATAAATTCCCTCGAATTGGATTCGAACTCACAACTGTTGCGTTTATAGTAACGCCGTCGCGACGTAGTGGCACAGCGAGATATAATGTGAATGTAGATATACATATATCCACAAAAATTTATTATTAAAAATATAATGTAAACAATTACTAATTTACTATATTACATAAATATAAAATTATATAACTTCAGGTATTGTACAGAGGAAGCTTGGTTTCAAGTAAAAGAAGTAGATCTAGGACTTGCAGCCGATGTTGGAACTTTACAGAGGCTTCCTAAGGTATTTCATATTTGATATTATTTATTTACAAACAAACCCTTTAAATTTATATGATTAGTATAGAAGTTTTGAAAAATGGATTTATATATTTTTTAAAATATAATTTACAGGTAATCGGTAACACGTCAACGGTAAGGGAGTTATGTTTAACCGCAAGAAAATTACCTGCGAAAGAGGCTTTGGATCTCGGCTTGGTCAGCAAAGTGTTTAAAGATAGAGAAAGGTGGGTATTTTTTTCAGTCCTCGCTGTATCACGCGTATAACCGGGAAAGCAAGGGGAGCCTAGTATTAGGACACTCTCGTTCCCTGCCTTCAGCCGAATATTCAAGGCATTATATGTATTTTTTTTATTTCAGTGCCATCCAAGAAGTTCTAAATACAGCTGAAACAATTGCATCAAAAAGTCCTGTAGCGGTACAAAATACTAAGAAATCTTTGGTTTATTCACAAAGTAGACCAAATAAAGATGGGCTCGAACATATTGTGAGTATATTTGGAAATATTTTTTAATCTATATAAAATCTGAAGACTAATTTAGAACTATTATATAGTACTTAGCAATTATATAGGAGAAAAGAAATTTAAAGAACTTGGAACTGATTCCAAGTTCTTCAAATATGTTAGCCAATTAGCCATTGCTCGAAAATAAGGAAAACGGAGTGTCTTAACACTAGGTTTTCTCTGTCCTATGCTAGAAGCAGAATACAGCGTGAAACTAAAAAAAATATTGAACATTTACTTCAATATTCATAATAAATAACATGAAAAGTACTTCAAATGTATCTTTTTAAATTTCAGAAGCTAATAAACCAATTAATGCTGCAAAGTGAAGATTTAAGAAAGGCAGCCATGGCTCAAGCTACTAAGTCAAAAACGGAATTTGAAAATTTATAAAAAAATACCTATACATATTTTTATAAACAAATATATTTATATTAAGTTAAATATATTTAGAAGATTAAGAAAAAACTTTGTTATACAGTATTTTTGTTATAATATACCTAATACCTATATATTTTTTATATAAAGAAGAAATATTCTAAAGGTTTCGGATACATTTTTTACTATATATGTATGAAATTTTTTAAAGTAATATACAATTATAAATCATTTTGATTTTTATTGAAACATTGTTTGATACAAGAGGTAAAGAGGGAGATAGATATAATACATTATATTATATTTACTTAAATCAATAAAAAAATATCCTGAATTTGAACGTGCTACCTCCGCGCGAACTAGGCACTATTCTCTTCTACGCACATAACGCATTCCAGCTTCCCTTTAAACATATTAAACATTTCGCCTTTCTATAACTACATTTGATATCTTTAAGTTTTTCCTTGTTAAGTTTTATCTTTAATATACATATATTTATAAACAAAACTGTAACACATGCTTTCATTAGTTACCTATAAATTGAAATAAATACTAAAATTGTAAAAACCAGAAGCAAATAACTTTAAATTCTAAAACTTAAAATATGTAATTGAATTATAAATCGTTTGGAACTGACGTCAGAGGTGTGACGTCATCGCACGTAACAAGTAAATAGGGTAACCTACTTTACGGAGGCATTACCTGTCCCAATATAGATCTTCTATAAATAGAATTGGAGGTCCAATATGACTGCAGCCTGCAAGTAGGCCATTGCAATGATTTGACCTATTTATTTTTCAATGGTTGGTATGAACGAGAGAACAGGGTGCTTCGCGACTTCATTCAGTAACGAACTCGAGGCCGGGCTGACCTACTTTAACGCTGACAAACCGGCTACATTAATCTATTACCGCATTCTACATTACTATACTGTGTTAAAATCGCTAAAAATCACGTTTAATTCGAAGATTCCTAGTTGCATTATTAAAAGAGCGGAGATAAGTGTAATAACAGTGAAAAACGTCAAAAAATTTTAAATATCCCGCGTTAATCCAGGGATACTGTAATAACGAGAATCAATGAATCTGATTGGCTCTTATTTAGCTCGAGCGTTCTGATTGGTCGAAATTTGTGCTGTACTAAAAATAGCCAATCACAGACAGAGTTGACCTTGTAGCATACGACAGCCACGCCACCTGTCGCTTCACGTTGCGTTCATTGAATACCGCCCGGACTGTTTGACGCAAGCGCACTGAGGCCCAACAAAGGGCCGAAATAAGATTCGCAAGTGAAAACTGATGTATTTATGTTATAAAAATGGTGAAATCTGTGAAGTGGCGGTTAGAAATTAGGATATTCGACGTGTCGAATCATGACCGAGGCATCTGAAAAGTAAGTTGGGTGTTTGTTACACAGTTTTTTTCGATACGTGTTTCGCCCTGCACTGAATAGGTAGGGCCTTACCCCGGCCATTTTTCGAGTTCAATATACGTTTTATAAGACTTATCACAGGAAATAAGGTTTAATATTAGTCTTAACAGCTTAGTTGAGGCCTAAAATAAGGTATATAAGTGAAGATACTTATAAAATTTCAATGTACGACCGCCGCCCTTAGGTCACCCTGTGTATAGCTATAATCAATGAGTCGACGTTCATTCACAATAAAGTACATCACTCCTTTCGGGGTCATTTGAAGCTGGCAGAACGAAGCTGTTTCTCTCAATGAATTCCATACGAAATTTTGCAACGTTTATAAGTATGCTATAAAAGAAAGTAAATTGTATGAATGGATATATATGTCTTTGTAACAATTCATTGATGATTGTAGTATCAAACTAGTTTTAGCACAATTTATTTAATAAAGTTATATGAAATAAATGATGAATTATTCTTATATTAGAACATATTACGATAAAACATTTTAACTAAAATTATATATTATCTAAGTAACATAAAATATGGCACACCTTTTTTATAATGTACTTGTCAAATGCTTACATTACTAAGAAAGCAAAATCTATTTATATGAATTGAAATTCATTAAGAATATTTCTTTTTTCATTTGAAAAATTTAATATTATGAATTTTCCTATTAAAATAATATTTATTTATATGTCACAAATACTACACATAATTTATTGGTAAAAATAACATAGCATAAAGGTATTTTGCATATAATAAATGATAACTAATTATACCATCCTTTCTTAATAAAAATACTTCTTAATATAATGTACCATTAGAAGTAGTTTGTATTTTATATTAAGTTGAAATGAAAAAGATAATAATTATAAAAAATATTCTACATAAAATTTATTCTATAGTCAAGGCTCATAATAATTAAAATACTTAAACAATAAAAATTATAAACAAACATAAATTTTACTAATTACTTGTTATCTTTTTTCCTTTACATACAACAAATATCAAACTATAATTTGTAAGAAAGAGTACATTATGTTATAGTTACATTATTATAAAAATCTGTTACTAAAGCCGCTATTGTGCAAAAATAGTAACATATCATAGTGTAAATTATTCTTAATTTAAGAATTTATTTTATCAACTTATAAGTGTCCCCTGCTGTACAAAGTGGGCTTTATAGTAAAACTAAATTAAATCAGCTTCATTCTGTACCCTGCGGAAAGTGGGGAACAGAGAACACTAGGTTCCTAGTGTTTAGACACTCCGTTCATCACTTTCCGTCAAATATTTGCCGAACTCAACGGCGCGCTTTTGCCTCGACACCTTAGCAAAGAAATGGAAATATAAATTTAAATAAATATTTCCTCTCCTCAAGTGGGGATCGAACCGACAACCAGTCGGTTTTACAGTCACACTTTGTGCCTCTGCGCCACGACTAGCAATAGATTTTTTTGCAAGAACATAGCAAAGTAAAGTGTTTAGTGGCGAAACTCAACGCCGAGCTTTACCAGAGCTAGGAATTGAAAATATCAAATACTTCTTCTTTAAGACTGTAATGAATTCGATTCCCCGAATTATAATCATTATAATGTGAATGGCACATAGATAATTTTTCACAGAGGACTTAGGTTTAAGACATTATTTTTTTGGATTTTTCATAGTTCTCGGTCGTTTGACGGAACCGAACGCCGCGATTTGTATAATTTTTTATACATTATTAAAAATAGATGAGAATGGACTCAAAGCAAAACAACGAGAAACAACTTCTTCAACTCAATTTGAATTAACAGTTTCCCACGGGAATTTTAACTGTCACTCATTTATTAAGCAGTCTATATTCAACTATTAGGATGTCAAAGTTCACATAACATTCTGAAATGCTTGTTTTGTAACAGGCCGTCATTTTAAAAGACAAAAATAGGCTCTGATATATATTTTTATATTTATGTAATTTTAAACCGTTTCGACAATACTGTGTCCCTAACATAGTGGCAGGACTGTTTGGATTTGGTGTTTTTATTCTCTCTCTTTTAATAGTTCTCTCTGCCTATCCTGATATGTATATTTAAATTAGAGAAATTCCACTCTCATAAGTCTTTTTTAAAAGTCAATATCAAATGGCTTTCTAGTATTACATACCTACTTACAGCTTGATATCCAACTCGCTTGTCTAATTAACTAATCAACGTTTGTAGACAGGATATGACAAACTACTTGTAAAGTAGACTCGAGTTTTAATTTCTAAGGCGGCATATTTTTTGTCGTTATAACTAGGTACATAAAACTGACAAAAAAAAAATCTAAAAATAAAATAAAAAAAAACTAGAACTATTATTATATAGGTAATGTATCTGAGTACCTAGAAACAATATAATTTAGTAATTTTCTATTTATCATTGAGGTCAGTAGTGGCGCAGGGGCACTAGCGTACGACAGTAAACGCTACAGGTTGCGGTTTCGATTCCCACTCGAGGAAATGAAATATTTAATATTTTCTGAATCATGGCGTTGAATTCCGCACGCAATGCCCTTGAATTCGGCCTAAAATATGGAACTGAAATATCTTAATGGGGACGTAGTTCCAAACACTAGATTCCCACATTCCATCTGCATTATTTATCTAAGCTTAGCCTTGTCACGCGGGATAAAGCGTGTTTGACATAGAGAATAATAATAAAAATGATGAAAATTAATGCTCTACCCACAGCAGTCCCCACCTGGTGCGCGTGCGAGCGCAGGTAATGTGTCGGGATGAAGGCACCGGCGGCTGGATGGCGCTGGGCGGCGGTGGGCTCGCCGAGGTCATGGTTAGCCGGCGAGGAGGTACGTTGGTTCTAATCCAGTAAGAAATATCTCAAACTTTTATTTAAAACTCTGCCTGGAAGAGATCAGCTGTGTTGATAAGGCCAATTGTGCTCTTGTCTTTTTGTGTTGGTGTAATAAAATATTAAATATTAATAATAAGCCTTATTTAGGAAAAAGTATCTTATTTGTATATTTTCTATCTACGTCGATAGGCATAGATAGGCAAGAGCATGAAAATTTTTTTTTTTTACTTTACCAGAACCGGAAAGAAGCATCGACACAGCACCCGCGTGCTCACAGAACACACCTAAGCCAGAATATTATATACACGGCAGGCGTATCAGTGATAACGTGGTGAGTTCGTAGAATTTCCTATCTCTTTCTTTATTGCCAAAACTTGGTCGTAGTATGGACGCATCCCGAGATGGTATTCTGTCCGGATATTTAACACGTATTGTCTTGAAATGTAATGCATTGATTGAGAAATAAAAAATGAATAAAAACAGGCTTGTTCTGATCTGCATCTGTCATGTTTGTGTGTTACAAGTAAAAAGTTAATATAATTTCCCACTTACTTCAAATATATGATTCTCCTCGTCGTCCTCAGCAGGCTTCATTGCGCTTTTCTTGCCTTTGTATCCGTACATTGATGGCCAGGCGCCACCCAGACCTGAAAAACAAATTATATTAAATGCTAGCGACCCGCTCGCGGCCGTATATCGTTTAGTAGGGTAGGCAAAGGGGATCTAGTTTTAAGACATTTGTCACAAAAATTTCGAGACGTTCCGTGTTGAGTGACAGGAACTTGGCGCCGCTTTGTCCTTTGCCAAAGTGAGTGGGATAACATAAGGTCTTTATTAAATTTTGTCCAAATAGCAAGACTATTTGGCTGAGTGGGGCAACGTCTGACCATGAGTGGAAGGTTAGTAGGCTATATACATCCCAAATTATCTTCAATTCCTCGTTATGGTACCGTTTAATTCTTTAACAGTGAAGAAGGAATATGTTGCGCTAAATTATTTTAACCTGCCGCTATGTAGGAAGATTAATCACTTGATAAATGGAGGTTTGACTCCTGTTTAGTGTATGTCAACATATTTTTTAAACTATTTTTTAATGGATAAAACTGTCCTTAATAATGCCGTTCGTGTAAGTTGTATTAGCTTAATAAAAAGTTATTTTTTGGCATTCCAGCTCGTCCTCGATTGCACGCTCAAAGATGATTTCCAATATCACAAAGTAATGCCAACGTTCCACCACTGGGTGTCTGACGAGAAACGTTTCGGTCTAACATTCCAAACTGCGGCCGACGCGAGGGCCTTCGACAAGGGCGTAAGGAAGGCGGTCAGCGAATTGTACCGTGAGTTGCTTTGATTTTTTTTTAATGAGTTCTTATTGTTTTTTGCTAGGATATGACTTAAACAAACGGACTAGTCGCTGTTTATTTTTAAAATTTTATTAATGGATTATTCATTTTATCGTAAAATTGGAAAGAAGAATTAGGTAGTCTTATTCTTATATTTTGAGGTAGTATTATTAAAGTTCTTATATTTTTCTTTGTAATAATTATTAAAAAGTCCCAAAAAATTAGGTTTTAGAAAATATTTTAAATAATAGCTATAGTAGAAGTAAAATTTTACTATAATATTAAAAAAAACAGCAGTGAATAAAGTTAAAATAGAGAAGACTAAAGAAAAAATTCTCGTGTGATAAATGTGAAGTTTTTTTTCTCATATTTGTTTGTACCGCATACTTTTTTACATATATTTTTTACGAGAAGAAGCTTGGTATTTCACGAAGAGATTAGTAAAAGGGAAGGGAAGGAAAAGTCTATCTTTATTTTGACATATATGATAAAAAATTAAAAACTAAATAGGAAACTTATTAACAGTTTTTATCACACATGTCATTTTATTTGAGTATATATGTATAGTTTTATGTCATATTATTTTAAGAATAAGATCAATATTTAAGAAAAAACACATAATAAGATGAGCCGACTTATCTAATGTATGTTTTTGCTTTCCCGCTACTGCTTTCTTATGTGGTAAGTGAAAATTTATACAGTCCGGTCGACAAGTCGTGACCGCTCTGAAGTTAGCTGTAGATGGCTGCGCAGATTTAATTTTAGGAGTTTTCTTAATTTTGATTATTTTCTTCCCAAATGAACAATGCGCAAAATTTCAGAATGCCTAACTTCAGGGCATCTACGACTCGTCCTCCATACTGTATTTAAGTTTAAAAGAGTTTTTTGTTGTAACTAAAAAATATATCCTTTAATTATTTTACACATTAGTATAAACGTGTGACGTCACTTATAAATACATATTTTTTATTTACAAAATAATTCTCTTAAAACTTCATGTTTTAACCTTATCTACTTACTATCTAGATAACTTTTGTTTTTTATGTATTTTTAAATTAGTTAACCTTTACATGAATTAAAAATAGTATTACAAAATATATTATGAATTTAATAATTTATAATGATGATATTGACCATCTAGTAACCATTCAGTAATATCTATACATATAATAAAAGTGTAAATGTTCACTGTCTCTACTTTGAAGATATTATAATAAAACCTATTATTGGGGGCGGGCATTTATCAATGTTATTCAGATTAGTAAAAAAATAATTGTGTATTTCAAGCGGACGCGGCCGCGAGCGGGACGCTAGCATTTAATATAATTTGTTTTTCAGGTCTGGGTGGCGCCTGGCCATCAATGTACGGATACAAAGGCAAGAAAAGCACAATGAAGCCGGCTGAGGACGACGAGGAGAATCATATATTTGAAGTAAGTGGGAAATTATATTAACTTTTTACTTGTAACAAACAAACATGACAGATGCAGATCAGAACATATATCTTTAACCTTAAATACTTTTGAGAATAAATAACTATTAGAAACTAAAGCAAACACTAATAGCTACTGTAATAAATAGTAGTAACGACAATTAAATAATGTAAAAGGAATAATGTACATAACTAAAAATATGACTTCATCATCATTCTCTTCAACAATTATTCTCTTTGCAACAATTATTTGGCATGGTCTAAAAGTAACTTTTTTCTGAACCAATAATTTTAAAATAAAAAATAAGAAAATAATAAATATATATTAATTTTCAATTGCACATGATCCCACAGTGCCTCAATCTCCCCTCGGAGTCGCGCTCCAGTTCGGAGAAGTCCACAGCGAGTCGAGTGCGGCACGACGAGCTCACGCAAACGCCGATACTGTCAGCCATCACTTTACCACATCATCACACGCATCCTTTGAATGGTAAAACATTCTTTCATTTTCTCAAATACTATTGTGAAGAAGTTCTTAAGTATTAATATAACCATGAGTTTTTTTATTGCAAGTCTGGAATATTTCTAATTTTTCAGACTCACTGAACATTCCATATGAGGATAGGCAAGACGATGGTGAAGGTGAACGGTGTCCGTACGTACATCTGTCAGCTGTAAGTATTTTGAATCTATATATATATTAGTGTAGCACGCTTTTGCCACTAAACTACGACGGCGTCAAGATTTTTAATCTGTTTCTGTTTTAATTGTAATTTTTTTCTTAGATTTATATCATATTTATTTTTATTTCAATTGTGTATTTATAGTTTTTTTCTTAGATTCATAGGGTAAAATACATAATTACAGGTGCACGACTACACATACCCGCAAGTGGGCGCAATCAGCTCGGAGCGATCGTCACCCAACTCCAATACGAGGCCGCCGTTGCTGAAACGGGATTCTGGTCAGTTTTGAGTGTTTTTATAGAATTTTAAGGGTTTTATAACTTAAATTATAGAATGGGATTCTTTCATTTAGGGATTTATAACTTAAATTATAGAATAAATTGGATATTATATTTATTTATTTCAACTTGTAATATTTTTTGTGTTTACGTTATATCCCACTATATTTGGGACCGCGGATTCCTAGTGTTAAATGTTAAAAAAGTTGCAGTGATGTGATAACAATACTGTACGGCGCATTGGTCCTGGATTTGATCTTCCATTTGAGAAAAAAATCTTGTTAAAATATTTTCGTATCCTTTGTTTGTAGGATCCTCGCTTTCAACTTTCTCTCACTATATGTATTATTACAAAAAAAATACTTAATTATATATTACATATTTTGTATTTTCAGGGTCAATAAAGAAATGCACGTGCAGCGGTCCTCCACCGCTACCAGATAAGAAACCGGCTGAGGTATTCCAGGCACGGGTTAAATGCAGGTTATTATTGCTAGCTTCACGCTGTATCCCGCATATAGCGGGGTACTTAATTTAGAGTTGGATAGTTAAATATTAACTTCTTATTTTATTCCTTTCCAGGCATTGCCACGAGTGGTATTTAGAGAGTGCGAATCGCGCGGGCGCCTGTCAATTTGCACCGGACTGCTTCAAGTCGTGCATAGATTGTGTTAGCTGCATCAAGTGTGCTCAGGTATTTTAATATATTTTTTTGTCTTTCAATTTTAGCTTCATGTTGTTTTTTGCAGGGTAGGCAGAGGGAACCTGGGAACCTAGTGTTAAGATACGTTCGTTCGTTTGTTTCACTTTACTGTATGATGATGACTGCTGTATTAGTAGTAGTAGTAGTATTAAGTATTAGCCTCTATGTTACTTAGTCTAGTACTACCTTTATTTACGGCTTCGCCTTATTCGTTAGTCGTCGCGTTTGGACAAAAGGGCATAAATAAGAATTATCACGTTCCTAGAAACTTTTAATTTAGAAAGCCTTTTTGCAACAATTTTCACTATTACTAAATATATTTTCGATTTGGACCAAAACTTTTTGAGATTAGCTTCAGCTTTATAATATTAGTATAGATATCATTTTTTAATATTTATTTATTTCAGTGTATGCTATACCACTGTATGTCGGACTCGGAGGGCGACTTTGCAATGCATCCCTGTACGTGTGGACCTCCGGATGAGAATTGCGCTAAACGGTAATGTTATTTTATTATTGGTATTTTAAATATATTTTTCTTTCGCAGTGTTGGCAGAGGAACCTAGTGTTAATGTACTATTTATTTTTACCAGATTGGGGAAATGAAAATAATTGTTAAATATATTTATTTCCCTGAGAGGGAATGAAATACACTCTGTGTCCCTTATATAGCAGGGTAAGCCGGGGGAATCTGGCATTACTGACATGTTTATCTTATCATATTTTACAGGTGGGTCGGCATAACACTCCTCAGTTTTCTAGTACCTTGCCTGTGGTGCTACTTGCCATTGAAGTGTGCCCATAGAGCAGCCCGAGCAGCCCACCTAGCCGGTGGCGTGCACGCTCCAATACACAAATAAATATGTATAAATACACATAATGGGCTTAATTAAAAACGCATAAATGTGTACATATACGCATAAATACGTGAAAACGTGCACAAATACCTGTAAATGATCGTAAATATTTTTAAACAGATGTAAAGATTGTGTAAACTGTGTAGTGAACTGTGCAAGTGCAATTTTATGAAGTGGTTTACAACAGAACTGACGATTTAAAGTGACGGTTTTTGAATTTAAAAAGTGAAGTTAGTATTTGAGTAACAGAACGAATAAAGGACTTTACTTAAAAGAAATGTATTAACGGCATTCTATTGTGTATTGTATTTTTTATGATATAATATTGAAATGTATGTACAAGTTGCATTATATATGCACTTGTGTTTTTATAAAGTATTAAAATTGATCTGATAATTCTTTCTAACAGTTTATTTTATGTTTGAAATTTGAAATATTAATTAATCTAATGATATTTTAAATATTTATTCTATCGTGTTGCCATTTGTAAACAATGAATATTATTATCTATTTCTCTATTTAATATTTACATGGCAACACTGGATTATTATGACTTAAATTAATTTTTTTATCGTTTCTCTTAATTAGTGATAATTCACATTTTTTATACAAATATTATATTAAAAAATATTCCATAGGTTAATCAGTGTTTCTGTGTAATACAAGTATATAATGCGGTTTTCAATTCGCCACGGTTTGTGTATCGTGCCATATCTTTAAGAAAGATTACACAATTTTCATATTTGACTTTTAAAATTTTGGTCTTCCATGTTCCTTTTTTGTTAAAAAAAACTTGTTATATTTATATTGTATATGGAAATGAGTTAAATTGTCCAAAATTTTATTAATTGTTCTCTCTTTGACGAGTTATTTACATAAAACATATCTTTGCATTGTTGGTGTAAATTATTTGAATATATATTTATAAGATGCATGCGGGCAACTCCAAAATCGGCTATTTCTAATAATTACCTTTACATAAAGCGTAAGACTATCGTGACGCAGGAGCACAAGCGTGCAACCGTATACGCGACGTTTGTGAGTTTGATTCCCTCTTGGGATATTTATTTCTCTGAATAATGATTTTTTCTGTTCCCCACTCTGGTAACGAGACAAAGTGCGGGTTTAAGTTCCATCACTTAACAACGAAACTAACACTAACACAAGAAAGTAGAGAACAGTAATATCTTATTGGGAATGGAGTATCTAAACACTAGGCTGCCTATCATGCTGTATGCGGGATACATAGTAAAATTAAATTAAAAAAAATTGACGTACCAAATACAGTCGTATTTCAGGTAGGTTGGTTCAGGTACAAAGATATCTTAGGGTATCTACTATTTGAATGTTGCCATACGAATTTTCGAAGTTACCCGAATGCTACATAACTCGTTTTATCTATTTATAATAAGTATGGTCAGTATTACAGGTTCTCGAAATTGTTATAGTTTTTTTATAAATTATAACTATATTTATTTTACAATATTCACTAGATATTATAACACTTCGTACAAAATATTGCATTTTCTTTCTATTTATTATCTTATTACGGGTAGCGTGTTTATTTAAAAGAAAACTTTTTTATTTATATATACATATTTATTTATATATATATATATATATAAATATATATATACATATTTATTTATATATATATATATATAAATATATAATGGAAATTAAATGTAATGTCACTTTTAACAACTATAATCATATTTAATTAGTGTTACTATGTTGAAAAATTTTATCATAATTATTATGTGAAATTATATGTATTATTAGATTGTAAGTGTAGAACTAACATCAGTTTTTTTAATCTAGTCCTTATTTTTTTTAAATAAAAAACCTTTTTTTAATTCTCTATTTTTTATAAAATGACCAAACATTTGTAAATTTTGTGACTAAGAAGTGAATTTGTTTTTGGTTTTGAGTTTGATTTTGCACTCTCGATTCTTTTAACCGATTTGACAGATTTTAAAGTATATATTAAAAATATTACAATTATTTACATACATACTAAATCTTCACTGTTTTTGTAAGGTAAAGGGCTCACTTACGAAAATTTTAGTAGATTTTGTATGTTGCTTCGCTATGTTAATACCATTTTGGTATAATCATAATGAAGGCCAGGATCGAAAACTGTTCTAAAATAAAAATATTATTCCAGAGTGCAATATCTCACAACATAAACCCAAATCAAATTCAAAATCGTTACTCTGCATTAAAATTTGAAAAAATATTAACATTTTTAAACTAATTTTAACAGTTTTTTCAATATGTCTGATTCATTTACTGTTTCGCTAATTAGAAATTTAAAGAGACTTTTTAATTACTGTAGGCTAATATAAGAATTTAAGTATCAGTGTTTTGGGCCCGTATTTATAAACCACTCAACTCTGATATTGACCTTCATATGACGCTTTTATTCATATATTGTAATTTATAAATTAAAATGGCATCTCAAGATCGATCTCAGATTTGAGAATGGCTTATAAATACGAGTCTTAGTGTTCTACGAGTATAATATTGTGTAAGATCCATTTAAAAACCAAAGTTTATGTATGTATGTGGACACAGCAACAGAATGTGAAACTTTAAATGATAAATGTATTGAAATATAAATAAATAATCGTAATGAAATTATTTTGTTGGTTTTATTTAATTTTTTGCCATTGAGCACACAATGTGTTAAAAATTGTGGGATTGATTTATTTGGGCTCGTAGGTATTTATAAAGTGCTCACTTAGGATATCTGCCTACCCGACTGTACATGGGATATAGTGAGAAGCTAAAAAGAAATATATATATTTTAATCCTTTTTTTGGTTTTAGATAGTAATTGTTTGGATGTTTGGATTCTTTTATTTTAAGTATTCCCTTATTCATTGTTATTCAAAGGTTTACAATGTAAAATTAATCATTTACTTAAAATAATATTATTTATTAGCTTAATTTTAGTTTATTTACAAAAATATATTAAAAAAGAATTTCTTATTAAATCTTAAATTTTATCGTACGGTATTTAAAAAATCTAAATCCTTATTTACAATTAAACTTTATATTATCTGTAAATAATTAAATTTATCTTAACAAAATTATAGGTAAAATCAACATGGCGGCTAAAATTGGACTTTCGCGCGCATTATTTGACACGTTAAGTCTTTCAAAAATGTGAGCTTGGGTTATATTGTGAGCTTCTGGTTCCTCTTCTAATATTGGAGTGATGTCGGTATAATCGGAAGTAGATGGAAGGGTTCTACCAGCTGAAACAAATAATTCATAATATTAATATAATTATTAAGGCCAGTAGTGGCGCAGGATCGCAAAGTGTGACTGTAAAGGTAAAACACAATTCTTTGCTTTATTCGAGTGTTAACGTTGCGTGTTGACGAAACATAGATACATACTCTTACGGTATGTCATATCAGAGACCAGAAATAAAAGTAAAATTAGAAATAATTCAAAAGATTCAAATAATAAAATATATAATTACTTATACGTTTATAAATATATATAGATGTAATCATCATAGCGTTATGGGACAGTGGACTGATGATTGTGGGCTTGATGTTTACTATTAAGTAATTTTAATAATATCTATCTTATATCTTACCTCCAGGTTCTGTAGCAAAATGTAAAACAGCTGAAGGTTTGCTCCAACCAAATCTAAGATAAAAAAATATTTTTACTTTTCAATAACACACAAATGTAAGACCGAAAACAGCGGTAAGGACTCATATCACTGTTTAATCATAAAATCTCATGCCATATTTTTTTAGTTTAGAACTTAATTATTATGATGATTCAAGACAAATTAATATGTTTTAATAATTAGGTTTGTATTATTCAGGATTATTCTATAACTAGGTATGTTGTCAAGTTTAACTGATTTCAAAAGGAGGAGGTTCTCAATTCAGTTGGTATATTTTTTATTATTTAATTTGTTTAAGCTAATCATTGTTATTAATAATTTGTACCTATTTCTTGAAGTGACAATAGCTTCATATACGGTAGATGGCGTTAAACCTCGCACAGTGTACGTCGCACTGTGAATGGGTCCTGAAAATAATAAATTATGTGTTATAATTGATCTTGTATAATTATATAATAAAAAAAATAATTTACCTTGAAAACATTATTTAATTTAATAAAAAAATAAAAGTTATTTGAAAAAATTAAAAGTTATCAAAAAATCAGAAAGCCTAACTTCCATCTTGAAGTTATATACTGCGGTCGTACTGTTAACATGAACCCATTACCATCGCTCGAGTCTCCCGGCACGACTATCTTGCTCCAGGTGTTGGCAGGTGGTGTTGTCGTGAACGCGTCCGGCTCAGGCGTAGCTAGGCGGCCGTAGTATGGACGGATCCAGAGGTGATATTCTGTTGGAATATTCAACATATTAGGTATATTATCTTGAAATATAAGCGGTTTGAGAAATGTAAATAAACAAGCTTCATGTTCTTGGCAGAGTATGCAGGTAACTTAGTGTCAAGACACTGTGTTCCCCATGCACTGTTTAAAATTATATGATTGACATTGACGATTCAATCCGCACCTAACACTATTTAAATACTAAACAAGTAAAAATATTTTAACTAGAATTATGAGATAAATACAAATATATTTTTTCAAATTATTTACCTATAATAGTAGAATATGAATCCACTTCCCATATGAGCGTGAAACTTATAGACGTCGCTTTGTTCAACGCTTGATCCACTTTAAAGGAAGCTATATTTGGAACACCTGTAAACAAACAAAATATAAAGCACATAGGTACGTAATCCATTCTCCATTTACCCCTATACCTATTACCAAAAAAATCAGAAATTAGCAGCTACAAATTTTAAATAATTTATTATTATTATTATTAATTATCGTTGTCGCAACTATCATCTATTAATAACTTACCAGTCAATTTAAATGAAACGTCCGCCATACCCAACTTGTTCTCAGCTCTAAACGTATAGTTGCCGAGGTCTGTTTTCCTCACTGCTCTGAATATTAACTGATGTATGTTGTCTTGTACTATTATAATTACTCTGAAAATGAAAATTAAATCCATAACCATAAATACAATAACGTCGACAGTAAATAAAATTAAATAATTAAATGCACAAAGTGTCAAAGAATAAGGAGTATAAAGTTGCAAAATATATGCAAAACTTGTCCTCTTTTGTCAGGTCTTAAATTTTCTTATAATTTTTTTAAATTGCTTACCTATCATCAATCTTCACGGGCTTCCCGTCTCTATACCAGGCGGTCCTGGCCGGAGGTGTAGCGAATTCCAGCTTAGCCGCTAAAACTGCGCGTAACCCCAACGCCGTGTGGACGAAACTGCGATCCGTGGTTACTACTGGGGCATCTGTAATAAAAGATTAAAGGTTTTTCTTTTACATTTGTTTTTCTTAGCTTTATGTTATATCCCGCAAAAGCTGGATAGGCGGATGATACTAATGTTCACGACGTGACACGACGGTTCCCGTTTTCCTCGCAATTTTGAAGAATTTGCGTGTTGGATTTCAATTTTACATGTTATGTCCCAAAAACAGTTGTAACAGACAGATATAGAATATTAAGGTTATCTTATTATTTATTATAAAACCTTGTATAATAACTGTGATGGCAGCTTTCACGGGATCTCCGACACCGTTGTTCGCCGTACATTCATATACACCGGCTAAAAGACGATGCTCAGCGCGGAATCGAAGGCGCGACCTGTGCTCTAATATAGCCATTGGTTCACCCTAAAATGTAGTTAAGAAAAATTATTAATATAAAATAAAAAAGGGAAGTGCACTAAAGTTTAAGAAAATAGTCTTTAGAAATGTTTGATTTTTTGCTCTTATTATATTATATCCAAATTTTAGCTTTCCCAGCTTATCTTACCACGTTGTTGTGATCATGGCACTAAATGTTAATCAGGTCAAGGATCTGCCAGTTTCTTAAATAGAAACTCAGCCCCAATTAAGCTGTTAGTCTCAATTTTATAAAATGTAATAAATTTGCCTCGTATGGTCACTTCTATTATCTTTTGTATTTGTTAATTATACATAGTTTTTAAAATCTTTCTTTCAGAAACCCTTTTCTAGGGTGTATTATTAAATTTTAAAATATTGACATTAAACTCCATAATTACTGCAAATACTTCTTTGTTATTCGAAATCTATGCCTAATCTTCTTTGTTATCTAAAGGTATAAAAAATAAAAAAAATATGAAATAAGCTTACATTTTTCTGCCAATTCACTATAGGTGCTGGAGTCCCCGTGGTTTCACAGCCTATGTCTACATAGTCACCCTTTTTTACTTCTACATACCCGTCGTAAGGCAACGTTCTAACTGTAGGTGGATCTAAAAAAATATTGTGATTACATTTTTACAAAAGTAATTAAAAAATAAACGTAGTGGAATTTGAGCCGCTCCTCTTGGCCCTAAGTCCTCTGACCATCGTTTGTACTCATGAATGATAGGGATTATAATGAACATAAAAGTAAACAAAAAAATTAAAAATATATAAATGAAAAAAATAAACATTTTAAAGCATAATATATAACTTACATTGAACTTCAATAGAATGAGTTTGCCTTATCGGTTTCCATGGCTCTGGTCGTATTACCTGAAATTTGAAACCCAAAATAAATATACATTTTGAATGAAAAAACAAGCAGACTAATATAATTTTTGATAAACTACATTACGTGATGAATAAATGACATCACGAATATAAATAGGTAGTCACCTACCTATACACATGGGATATTTATACACAAGCGTGCATTCCAATTAATTTTAATTAATTAGTGAACTATCGAAGGGCTAATTTATCTGTCAGACGACGTTAAGTACCGCCTTCCTCAAATTGCGAAGACCTATTGTGACATATACATATATGTATATATTACGTAGGTATATATACATGGTCGTAGGCATAGGCTTGGGGGTAGGCCTTGCCCATCCCAGAAATTATACTAACAAAATAATTGGCCTGAGTATTTGGAATAAATATCTTTGTCCAGATATGTGTATATCTGTTCAAAGCTAAGTAATTTATTGATTTTTATCTGTATTTGTCTTAATTATAGCTTACACGTAAATTAATTAATACGTTATTTATTTAAATACATTTTTTACAAAAAAACATGTGTTTTAGTTTCACAAAGTTAATTACAGTGTAGATACGGGCGGGTGGTAGTGATGGGCATCGCGAAACAGTTGGGCAAATTGATTAATTGTATAATTGCTCAGTACTTTAAACGAAGTGAGGTTCAGTGTTGTTAAGCAAATATCGATAAGCATACTGGAACTTAAATATCATATTAATAATTTTAAAAATCCTTTGACAGGAAAAAATGTTAAGCAGCAAGATATCTCTTGATACTTTTGAATATAGTTGCGATACAAGGCTATATATACTAGTCAAAACAAAATAAGGGCCACCACGTATTTTTGCACTTTGGGTTAATTTATTCACATGAATGCAATCTTGAGTGGTTGATACTTATGGTACGTTCAACTTAAGTGTTACCAAGTTCTATTTGAGTATACTGCCAGCAAAAAATTGAAAAAGTAGGTAGATTTAGAGATTTATTGAAACCACTTGATTTTACCCTTATTTAAGTTGATAGTTAAATTCAGTCAAAGTTTGGAACTAGTCGTGTACAGTTCAAATAATGTTTAACTATCGTGTTAATTGATCTTTTGCGAATACTATGCCACGTATTCGACGAGATCTGGACTTGCCAACCATAATCAGAGCTGTAACTTTAATTCAAGAAGGACATTCACAGCGTTCTGTAGCTCTACAGCTCGGCTATTCACGAAGAGCGGTCCAAAATGGTTGGAATCGTTTTCAAGAGAGGGGAACGGCATCCAGTAGACGAGTATCAGGCAGAATTAGATCCACCACCGCGCAAGAAGACCGCTATGTTCTCTTGACTGCGCGAAGAGAGCGTTTTATCACCGCTCACTGCTTACAAAATCGCTTGCGACAAGTCACAGGTGCCCGTGTTAGTGATCAAACAATTAGGAAATGGTTGCACGAAGACCAGCAGTTCTCCAGAAGACGAATATTGCGAATTTCACTAACAAGTGCTCATCGTGCAAACCGATTAGCGTATGCAAGGCAATATCTTGCCTGGGACATAAGTGACTGGAGCACAGTGTTGTTTACTGATGAGAGTAATGTGATATTTTTTAATGATGATAGGCGCATTAGTGTTTGGAGACGTGAAGGTGAGCGATTTTCAGATGCTTGCATCCTAGAAAGTGACAGATTTGGGGGTCCCAATGTGATGGTGTGGGGAGGCATCAGTCTATCGGGTACAATTGAACTAATAATCCTAAACGGAGGCACTGTAACAGCTCAGCGATACATTGAAGAGGTTATCAGACCTCATGTGGTGCCTTTTGCTCAGAGAATTGGTGCAAGATTCAAGCTGATGCACGACAATGCACGCGCACACACCGCTCGAGCCACCAAAACAGCTCTAGAGGAGGCTGATATTGAGGTGTTACCTTGGTCTGCCAACAGTCCAGACCTCAACCCGATAAAATACATGTGGGATCTACTCAAACGAAGCGATCGAAGTACTGACCGGCCCGTACATAACGAGCCACAGCTTATTGAAGTGCTGAAATCAAGCTGGGAGCAAATTCGTCAAGCAACTGTACGAAACCTGATTGAAAGTGTTCCTTACAGGCCTCAGGATTGTGTACAAAAATGAGGAGGACACACACATACTGAAGACAACAAAAAAAAAAGCTTTAAAAATGCTAAAAGTTGTTGAAAGCCTTATGAGCGGCAGTGAATTTTTTGTCAAAATTGCATAGTTAATTGAAAAAATTCTAAGTTAATTTTATTGGATCGATTTTAATTAAATTTTAAGTTAATTATATTAGAAAATGGTAAAGCTAATGAACTTCATCATTTTCTAATACCTAAGTCCCAGTAAAACATAAATATACTTGAAAATTGCAGTGGCCCTTATTTTGTTTTGAGTAGTATATATCAGTACATACGAAGATATGGATGACTTCGTTCATTCGATGTTTTGTGTTGAAAAAATTAAAAAGAATAATTAGTAAGATACAGGATATTCAAGAACTACTTTATTTACGGTAAAATTAACTTTGGCCACCAAAATGTGTCACTTGTCATACACAACCTTTAGTTATTTTTATTCAACTAAACAACTAGCTAATGTATAAAAAATAAACACATCCATTCTTTTTTTAAAAAACTAACTAGCTTTTATCGTTTAGTGTAAAAAAAAGAAAACTATAATATAGACAATGCACAATACAAACAATATCGATATTACATATATACATCACTACAAACAAAAAGTTACACGATAGTTAAAGAGGCAAGTAAAGGGCTCCATGAATACAGTTAAAGCCGCGATAGAACTAAATGATACTTGAACTACAACAGTTTAAATCTATGGACGATAAAAAGAATTAAAAAAATGGGTCAGTGTTCTCTCTTGGGTGTTCGAATTAATAGTTTTACGTTTTTTATAGAATTTTTCTATGGAAAATTTTATGGGATTTTATTAGTATATCAACTCGAACGGCTTTAGTTACTTACGTAACGTATTATACATATTGTAATGAAATTATTTCTTATGAATTTTACTTTAAAGGAATAATATACGTTTTATACTACTCAATGAGAGTGGGTTTGATTCTCTCTCGTGTGTGTTTATCTAGAGATATTTTCTGGGGGGAGCCTGGACGTTAGCTTTGAACAGATATATTCGTGTAAATGTTGTTCTTTTATTTTTTCAAGATTACTTTATTGTCCGTCTGTATGACTTTAAACGTAAAAGCAAGCAAAGTAAACTAAGACCTGAGTGTCTTAACACTAGGTTCCCAGGTTTGTGGAACCGAAATAGGCAGTGGTCTACACTGCCAAATACGAGATACAGCTAACTCCAGGGCGGCTCCAGTCTCTAAGTGATTGGTCACTCACTACATTCTCTTCTACAAGTGCCATGTGCCATATTTACCTCGCACGTATAATCAGCGGTGTCCTTCGCCACGAGCTCGTCTATCTCGAGGCTGTAGTTGGCGTGCATGCGTGTGCGCGGCGGCAGCAGGTGGTTGGGGTCCTGACTGTCGCCAAGCAAAACGTTGTCTTTGTACCATCGAACGCGATGCTTTGTTTCTGCGAAAGAAATGTTATTCTATAATCCCGCATATAGCAGAGTAAGAAGAGGGAAGCTAGTACCAACGAGTACCAACTAACAGAAACCGCACAGCCAAAATTTCTGCACTTAGATATCTGAAAATTTGTATGTAGATATTTCCGGCGGATTGTACTGTTCCTCCCACTAGGAGAGGATTAAGAGGATATTACGAGTCACAGTTAAATATATTTAAACAATGGAACTAGCGTGGTAAGGATAAGTGTTAAAAATCAAAAACAAGAATCGATTAATATATCGATTAATCGAATCGAATCAAAAAATTAGAAACCACGAAAACAGCTACGGGCGACATTTAAGTACTTTTTATATATAAAAAAACTATACCTCTAATAAAAAATAGTGTCATTATATCATTATTATATAATATTTCAATGTTAACCATAAGATTATCCTAAAATAGATCGTCATTTATCGTCAGTATAACGCAGTACGTCTTTATTCATCTATTAATGTAAGTATGAAGGGGATTGACGCGCAATTGGTACACAAAGATTTGAATCTACAGTCTCTTCCTGTTTGTAACGAGCTGCTTTGTATACGATTTTTTTTGTTATTGGATATGACATTATATTTTCACTTTTCTTTTGATAATTTCGTTAGGATTAAATAAATATACAATCACATAAATATGTGTGTTATTCTAAGTTGCACTTTCTATTGAAATACAGGAAAAAAATAAGACAGCAATTGAATTTTTTTACCTAATATATGCGATTATTTGCTACAACTTTCATTTGTTCTAATTTAATTATTTCATTCTTTTATAATAATCTGACCATTAGCTAGAGGTAAGGCGAACAACATACTCCCTAATTTCTCTTTCAAATAGCAAATGTCATGAAAGCAACAATATTCCTTTAAATTAATTTTTAAGTGCGATAAGAAAAAAAATTATCCACAGTATAACAGGTTTTTAATGGACAAACCTGACATCCATTGATAAATTTGTAAGTAAAAGTTATAAATCATTAAAGTGATTATTTTTATCAAGCCCCCAACTCAACTTAATACAATTTGACATACATATAATCTATAACAAATATTAATTGACACCGAAAAGACAGAATAATCTTTGCTGACTAGAAAAATTAGTTGAAATAATCTACTTATTATGGGAAAAACAAGACATCACTAGATATGTGTTTGTTTAAAAATATCACAGCATGAGTCCTAAGTAACTGAACCCTGTAATAATTAATTACAGTAATAATTATTTCCACTTTTAAAAGTTTAATACGTCAACAAGTAATTTTGCGTAAATAATATTTTAAATAATAAAATAAATTAAAAATATTGGCAAGTGACTTAGTAACGTATGCTAATATGTATTCAAAATATTTTATTTCCTCGATCTGGTTAAACCCAACTCAATTTTCCGAAAATGGATTGAAAGCGGAGACCAGGGGGTCGTAACATTAAATTTCCTTTGACCATCACGCTATATTCTGAAGTAAACCTTATAAAACTAACATATCCAATTTAATATAACTCCACACATATTTTCAATGGGGGTGACGAACGTGTGTAACACAAACGTGGCGTGCTTTTGTCCTTTTGTCAATTAAACCTGCCGTATCTGATCGCTCGCAAATTATAGTAAAAAACCATTTCCAATGTCGAAATGCCTTTTTATTTATTCGAATGGGTACCTACATTGTATCATTCTGCACGGATGTTCATATCGTGGTAGATTATCGTGATACGTCATTTCTATGGTGTTGTTATAAATCACTTTGTATTTAACTTGTGTTATCTTGAAAGTTGAAAATTGATCGTATTTTAGTATAGGTAGTTTATCTTATAAGATAAACTACCTATACTATTGTCACTTCGTTCTCTAATAAGCAAATATTTTAGCAAGATTTAAATTTATACGTGGTTTGGGGAGCTTTTTATAACAGAAAATCAAGTTATACTTAGATATAAAAAAACTCAAGTAACACTAGGTTTCCTCTGCCTGTCCTACAATATGCTAGTACTAGATACAACGTACGATACAACTAAACACTATGTAAAAACGCTATGAAACTGATTTTTTTTATTATTTAACTGTATTTACCAGTAACGTTTATTAGCATTTGTTATTCTAATTATTAATTTTATCATTAACAATAATACAATAACTTTCAATGTCTGTAATAACAACCTACAGTTAATAAAAAATTCGGTGCTCCTATTTGTATCGTCTCTTTATATTATTATTTCTAAAACCATTAAATTATATGACAATAACCATAATTTATTTAACTACATAACACAACTAAAAGTTAATAAAAACCGCTCTATATAAGGTAACATTATTAAAGCTATATTATACAAAAGAACTGGTTTCACATCAAAATAAATAACTTAAACACAGCCACATTGCTGTAATCTAATCATTAATAAAATGGCCGCTACAGAATTATGGTAAGCTATTTGTTTAAACTAATTTAAAATTGGAAGGCTGTGCGCATACGATAGATATAAATAAGAACCTGAAAACAAATACGAGGCTTGCTTTTCTAATAAAAGTTAATATACATATTCACTTTCCTTGTTATTCTAATAGTTATTTTAATATAAATTTGAACATACTTATTTAACGAATCACCGATCAATGTAATAAAAAAAACATCCTATTTGTATGAAGAAAGCCTTATTTTTATTTTACGGCGGCCATATCGTATAAGTAAGTCATTGATGATAGAGTATTAAAATAAATAGTTTTGGACTAATCCTATTATTATTTAAATGCGTGAAACGTAATGAAGGTAGGTAATATAACGCACTCCTATCTACTTAAATAAATAAATTACTCCCTATGTATGGTATTATTTTTTTTTCTTATCATTTAATGTATTTTTATAGCTTCACGCTGAATCCCGCACAAAGCATGGTAGGCAGAGTGAACGGAAAATACCGGAACGGAAAAAACGGAACTGAATAAAAACGGTAACGGATTACCGTCTCAGTCCGCAACATTAGAGCGAGGAATTTGAATTTGAACCCACAGCATGCGTCCCGCCTCTGCGCCACGATGTCATATATATTTTTTAAATATACAGGATGAATTATATCCTATACTTATAGTTAAAATATATCACATTATAAGCCACTTTTCACATACGTAGAGAAAAAGCACACGAGACTCAAAAGCTCTCTCGTCAATTACAGATAGTATTGTTAAATTAGAAACCCTACGTCAATTTTTACATTCGAAGACAAAATAATCGTAATATGCAGATCGAATTTATGACCATTGCGTAAAAAGTATTTTTCGCCACCAGACAGCAATGGTATTTTCAGTTAAACGTTTAAAGGCGTCTTATCTCAAATCTAAATCTTGTACCTACGTATTAAAACTACCTACCTAACTAACTACCTACTAGAAATGTCCATACTGCGTCATGTTCGCTACTATACATATAAAGGAAATATCAATTTTCAAACTTATCAACTTATATTAATAGTAATTACGTCCCTACAATATAATCTGTGTTGTAGTTTCTAGAAACTTTCGGAAAAAGGAAAAACAAACGAGATACTCTAAAGTTGGTTTGCACTTTATCAAAATTTGACGAAATTCGTAAGAAATTCGTATCTGGAATCCAAAACAAACTATAATAAAGAATCCTTTTTTTTCTTATTTTATCTATTGTAAAAAATGTCAACAGTAAGAAGAATGTCAATAGGAATTTTAAAATTTTAAGAACTTCCCATTTATTTTTAAAAAACGTGACATAAACATGCGCCGGCGCATTTACCTTATTATTATTCAAAAGTATCAAAAGCTTTTATGTCGACAGCTTTAACGTACGACCGTTTATGTGTCGTTTGTTAGACGAAATTATAATTAAATTTTGTTTTATTTAAATGATGCATAAATAATTTGAATAATTTAAACATTAGGTATATACGTTGAGTGTTAAGTGGTTGTATGTAGGTTTGATTTCCATTCGAAGCAATTATAACACTAAAAATATTATAATTTCTCTTCTCAGGTAAAACTGTAGTCGCCAGTCGTGGCGCAGAGGCACGCGGCAGGTTGTGTTCTTATTTCGCACTCGAAGAAATGAAATATTTAATATTTTCCTTTCCTCGCTCTGATAACGAGACAAAACGCGGCGTTGAGGTCCACCACACGCAATGCCTCCAGAATTAGGTAGAATGTGGGGTCAACACTAGGGTCGGATGTTGACTTTTTACAATTTAAATAGGGTGGTTCATTTCAAGATTCTATATATTCTATAATTAGTATAAAAATATGTACGATTTCATACGTTTATTATGGTGTCATCTTAATTAATGCTTGTTTGTTTAATAAAGAGTTTACCTTGAAACATGAATCCATATGAATATAAGTATCTACTTTATAACTTTAACGTTTTTGCGAAAATATTGTATAAAAAGCTTTAAAATTGTCTAAAATTAANAACAAACGAGATACTCTAAAGTTGGTTTGCACTTTATCAAAATTTGACGAAATTCGTAAGAAATTCGTATCTGGAATCCAAAACAAACTATAATAAAGAATCCTCTTTTTTCTTAATTTATCTATTGTAAAAAATGTCAACAGTGAGAAGAATGTCAATAAAGATTTTAAAATTTTAAAAACTTCTCATTTAATTTTAAAAAACGTGACATAAACATGCGCCGGCGCATTTACCTTATTATTATTCAAAAGTATCAAAAGCTTTTATGTCGACAGCTTTAACGTACGACCGTTTATGTGTCGTTTGTTAGACGAAATTATAATTAAATTTTGTTTTATTTAAATGATGCATAAATAATTTGAATAATATAAACATTAGGTATATATGTTGAGTACGTTGAGGCGCAGAGGCACGCAGCTGGTTGTGGGTTCTTATTTCGCACTCAAAGAAATGAAATAAGTATTTAATATTTTCCTTTCCTCGTTCTCATAACGAGACAAAGCGCGGCGTTGAGGTCCACCACTCAACACGCCATGCCTCCAGAATTAGTGGGGAACGTGTCTTATTGGGGGTGTCTCAACACTAGGGTCGGATATTGACTTTTTACAATCTGAATAGGGTGGTTCGTTTCAAGATTCTGTTTATTCTATAATTAGTATAAAAACATGTACGATTTCATACGTTTATTATGGTGTCATCTTAATTAATGCTTGTTTGTTTAATAAAGAGTTTACCTTGAAACATGAATCCATATATAAGTATCTACTTTATAACTTTAACGTTTTTGCGAAAATATTGTATAAAAAGCTTTAAAATTGTCTAAAATTAATTTGCACAAAAAAAGATTACGTATTTTTTACGCGTCTTCCACACACAGCAAGATAGGTAGAGATGCCCAACTTTTAGGCCAATGTGAGGCTGCGGTTTATATGACCAGTAGAGTAGTTAACAATTTTAATTTAATAAAATTAAGTGTTACTATAAACGCGACAGCTGTGAGTTCCTCATCCATCCATCCATCCTCACAATATTTCACATTAAAATATTAGTAGGTAAAACATACAGTATTCGTTTTAAAATATACATACCCGATTCATTCACATAACAGGGCAAGAGGACAGAATCATTTTCATAAGTTTTAACAGTCACTGGAACACTTTTAAACACCTTTTCACATAAAACAGTCTTTACAAAAAATAATGTGAGCAATTTCCAAAGTACTCCCATTTTTTATAAATAATAAAAAATATTTTAAATCAATAACAAAAATATAAAAAAATACAATTTAATTAATATTTATTTTATCTGTTAATGCTTTGTTTTTAATTTTAAAAAAAAGTAAGTAAACGTCAGTCAGAAACGTCAGTTGCGTTTGAATTGATAATGTGCGATGCGCGCGCGCTACTAACAGATCGAGATACGACTGCTCGTATGCTTTCAATGGTTAGATGGATCTTTTGTGGTACAATAAGCGTAGAAAAAAATTGATTGGTATAACAAAAAGGGTGTAATTCAATATAAATATAGAATGGGGAATTAAAATTATTTTAAAATCTATGTTATATTTTTATGTTATAATAATAGTTTCACTTATCTTAGTCTTCTTCTATTATCTTACTTAATTTATTTAATTACCGAATTAAAAAATAATAATTTATATGTATAAGGTTCTTACCTAGGACTAGGACCAATTTATTACTAAAATGATTAAGATATAGAAAAATTTAAAAAAATATTTTACTATTTATCTTCTACTACTATTTATATATTTTCATAAAATTTACGTGTATTTCTATCATATTATTGTCATACAATATTATTTTCCATATTTTCGAACTAAACGAGGCTACGTGTACCCCAACCCTTACCGCATCCCGTCAATTAATTGATTCACCTTTGTAAAGGAGTCGGCATTTAGTGAGATTAGTCATATAAGACGCGTTCGGATCGCGTGTCCACTTACAAACACTTCCTCTAGCTTTGTCATGTGCAGTATACTTAATTTTCTCACAATATTAGGGTTTTACGACAGTTTTTTAACTTAAATTGATTTTTGGTTAAAAATATTTACTGATTAACTGTAAATATATTTCAGCCCGTCGTAGCGCAGCGGCACAGCATCTGACTGTAAACACGATGGTTACAGGTTATATCCCACCCGGGGAAATAAATTATTTATATTCCTCGCGCTGGCAACAAGATAAAACGGGGCGTTAAGTTCCGCCACTCAACACACAATGTCTTCAAAATTTTTGCCATCGAAGGTATTTTACACAGTACCTGATAATTTTCCGACTGAATACAGTAATAAACTTACTACATATAGTACTGCCTTTCGCCTCTGGTGATAAGTTCTAATTGCCCCAAGTAAGGTGCGTACCTACAACCAACAAATCTCTTCAGCTTTATAGTTATTTCTTATTTAGTATCGATTTTAAATCAATTTAACATTACACTCATTAAAGTACAAATAAATTCGATTCTTTCTTGTTCTTTAAATTGAAATTAATTTCCTCTATTAAGGACTACTAATAGTCCTAATAGTAAAACAAACATTTGTTTTTAATAATTGATTAATAAGTTAGTGGGCAGATGGGAAAGGGCAAGCGCTAGTTCTCTTATGTCCTTTTGTTTAAACGAAACACATATAAGAAATTGTTGTATACTTACAATTGTTTAATTATATTGTTTTTTAATATATTAATCAACGTTATGTTCCATGAAGGAAGAAAAAAAGATGATAAATATTTTTTATAGTTATTTTTTCGTTATCCCGTTTTAATCAATAATTTAATATGCCTACCATCTACATTGCAATATAATGTTTAAAAAAAACATTCATACAATATATAACAACCATTGTTTAAATTAAATCTATTCATAGCGACTAGCTCAATTAGTCAATGTTAAGGAGCCATTCAAGTAACACATGTAGGTAAGTAGTTAGATATCTAAAAATAAACTAAAACCTTATTGTTTAATTAACGAGATGTATTTATTATCTGCGCCTCGGGCTGTATAACAATATTATTTGTCTGTGGCCACTAGGCTTGATTGGGAGCAATTAAAAAATAGAGTAAGTGGAGTTTGGATGTTCGAAATACCTACTTTTAATTAAGATTAGACGATAAGCTTACAAAGAGTTTGCAAGAATATGAAAGAATTAATTATATGTTATGAATAAATATTTTCGGCTAAACAAGAGACACTGTCTATGTTTTCTTTATAGCTTCACGATCCTGCACATAGCAGGGTAGGTAGAGGGAACCTGGAAATATTATAATGTTAAGACACTTCATTCTCATTAAGACACTTCCGTTCCTCACTTTCCGCCAAATTATAGAGGCATTTCTAGTAGGGAAACTCAACGCCGTTATCCAAATTAACACTTAATGTTTCTCAAATACGCGCATATCCAACTATAGTAATAAAATAATAGCTACACTAGACTACAATTAAGGATAAATTGTATGAAGCGAAGCTTAATATTCTAAGACAAAAAAAAACTGAAATATCCATATTCTTTCGTCTATTTGTTTTTTACAATGTCATGCTGAGCGTGGAAAATTCTTTGACTAAGATTGAATTCTGAGCTATCACTTTGAGTAAGACATATAGTAAAGCTGCGCCACGGCCCACGATAGTATCTAGGTTGTTTGATTGTTGATTGATTGATTTTTATTACTCCTTACAAATGACGGCCTTTTACCTAGTACCTAACGATAGAATTAACGTTACTGTTAAATATATTAACGACAAAATGTACTAAATATGACGTCAAATATGGTAACGTTATTAATCAGGTAACGATAACAATTTTTTAAGGCCATGGCAAGGTACATTTTGCCATGTAAGGGCTACATCCTGAAGCAATAGCGTAAACTATTCCGCGCTCTAGTAAGAAGANAGCTACCACCGGTTCGGAAGGCAGTTCTGCTGAGAAGAGCCGGCAAGAAACTCAACAGTTGCTCTTTTCAAAATCAATGGTACAATCTATTACATTAGTTGGCAGCTATCCTGCATTACATTCAATAGACATTAATTCCATACATGTTTGTCCTCTAAGTATTCTTGAACAGTGTAATAAGCTTTACTTGTTAGAATTTTTTTTACTGATATTTTAAATTTTGGATATATTTTTTTAAATACATGGTTATATATATATATTTGGTCATATATATTTTTTTAAATACATGGTTATTTCGTTGTACTCATTCCCTGTTATATATATTATTATTGAAATGTAGTTAGGGGGCGCCGAAAAAATTTCGCCCAGGGCGCCGGTAGTGCTAAAACCGGCCCTGCCGCTGCGCGTCGGCCTTTCATGTTATTCTGTCATTGGTATATATGTACCTACTTACATATAATTAATGGAATAATTCCGTTCATTTTTCAATGCCGGACTTTGCGTTATTGTGATTGCCGGCATTACAAGATCAATTCATCTCTTCAAGTGACAGATTGTATTGAATTGTCGGTAAATTAAATAAAGTGACCCATTCACAATAGAAATAGCGCTTTGTGCGAGTCAACGACCGAAATGTTATAATTCTAGAATGGTAAGGGATACAAAATAAAATTTTAATTTGAGGTATTATTATAATTCAATGAGAAAAACTATAATTGTAAATGTAACAATAAAACGCATTGTATAAAACGGAAAAATTAACAAGACAAATATGTAGTATATTCTGTGTAGTACACGCAGTGTACAGTGTAAATAAAAACAATATGAAATTTAATATATTTTTTAAATAATATATGAATGTGTAATTTTATTATTCGCAATATAAAATGTTAAAATGATAATTAAATTTTATTCAAGCATGATGTTTTTTTCAAAATGGCAACTACTTATACTATTAACTACTAACTTATATTTAAATAATGGCAATGTCGTCACAAAATGTCCGACGGTAATTGCCAAAGCGACGTTGTTGAACCGCCTTGCGCAAAGAAAATTAAAAAAGACGAACAAAATGAAAACGGCGTTAAAGAATCGCAATTAGAATTGAAAGACTTTGTTCCAACGAAAATAATAAATAATAGTACAAATAGAAAAACTGTGTGTATCCTCGGAAATTTCAAAGACAAAAGTGGTGTAGCGCTGATACTTTTGGAAAAAAATGCTTTCAAAGAAGAAGATTTAGACAACAATGGTTATTTTTCTGCCGATAGTGAATTGAAAACGTTTTTCCAAAACGATATTTACGGAAACTTCGAGTGTTACCCCAAAATTAGTATTAACGGTAAGGAAAAGTTTATAACCATTTTCATTCGAATAAATGAACTTTCAAATCTCAAGGTTTTTGATATGATTGTTCAGTTTGTCATTCGTGTTTTACAATTTAAAGCTATTTTCGTCTTCGTGAGTAAAGTATTTATTCTTGGTTTTGCCTATTAGCGTGGAATAGTATTACGTCAACGTGTTATCTATTTTCTTAAAAGTCAAGCACGTTTAACTTTGACTTAATTATTGTTCAACCTTAGATAAGAGCTAACTTCATATTTGATAAAATAGTTTTAAAATACATGTGAATGCACCATATGTGAACGTAAGAATTTCGTTACGCTTCTATAGAACCAATATATTTTTTTGCCTAACTTTCTACATAGACTTACGTTTAGATATCTTTCTAATGAACACATTGCCAAGTGCTAACATGCTTATTTATACATAGTTTAGACATCTTAAGGTAATTCTTTGTATAAAACAAAGAATTTACAGTATATTGAAGTGAATTACGGACAGTATATTGAAACACATTTATTATCTATTATATTAGCTGTAAAGTACAATAAATTCATCCATATGGTCTAAAAATTCACAAGTCTTTTGAAACAAATTGCTTGTAATCAAGCACTTTTTAATTGCTTTTGTTAATTATAATTAATGAATTAATTGTAATATGGTACTACTATTAGGTCACTTATACTATATATAATAGTGTAAATATGTTTCCATTTTCTTTTTTCTTACTGGTGTTACTGTGTCAAGTGGATAAAACCTTATTTTAGTTAGATAATATACAAACTAAAATATAATAGGTAAATAATATTTTGTAGGTTCTTCTAAATATGACTTGAGGCTCCAATGTTTTTTTAATGCAGACAGCGCAATTTTGTTATATCATTTGATTTCCACATTTTCTTATTTTATCTCAAGGAACTACTAGTTTGAATTGAAAAATTATAAACTATATTAAATGAAGTGGTTTCAATGCTACTCACTGTCCCTGCACTCTGAATTAGAATGTTTAATGTATACATACATGTAAAAGTTAGTATTTAATATGCTTAAATATTTTCCAGGTGTAAAAACTACAATAATATATCCAGCGACAGACAAACATATTGCCAAGTACAGTCAACAAGAAGTACATATTATATTAGAAACACCAGAGTGTTATAATAAAGTGACATTGCCACAGATACAAAAAGATCAATTTAATTTACAGGTAAAATATTTTGTTGTTTATTTATTAATTTTTAGCTACACACTATGATACATATAGCGGATTAGGGTATCTAGTATTTAGCACTGTCCAATTAAATAGTTGCAGAACTTCATAGAAATGAAAATAAGTCATTATCCAAAGAGAGATTTTAAATTTTAAAAAAATAAAGATTTTTACCATTTTTGTTATTTCCAGTGGGTATACAACATTTTGGATGGTAAAAGTGAACAAGATAGAATTGTTTACAACAATAAATGTGAGAAGGAAGGTTTTGTACTTGTTCCTGATTTAAAGTGGGACGGACTTACAAAAGAAACATTGTACCTGTTAGCAATAGTTAGACAGAAAGGTATTAAGTCTTTAAGAGATTTGAATGGCAGTCACTTGCATTTGTTAAAGAGGATTCGAGACGAAGGAAAGGTATGTTTTTATATATCTTTTTAAATCAACTTTTAATTGTTTTTTATTATAGGCAGAAATATTGTGTCAAGATAGAAAAAAACATATATTGCATATTGACCAGCAGAAGTTAAAGTGCAGATTTGTTTTGCCAGAACTGAGCAATGAAAATAATTTATATCTCCTGAGTAGGGATTCAACCTACAACAAGCATTGTTTACAATCAAAAGATATCCCAAAACATAAACTAAATTTTCTTTGATTAAATTGTTACATTTGTATGTACCTGTGTTACAGTTGTGTGTAATATTTGATAAAAGGAGAATTTATTCTTAATTTATTATTTTAATAACACAAAATAGACTCCTCTACTATGAGCCTCTGTTGAGCACAACCTTAAGCAATGATTGTGGGCTCAATTCCCATTAAGGGGACCAAACTATTTTTATTTCTTCACATTATTAAAAGGTAGAAAGAGGATAATGGAGGGTTTTCATGCTATAATGGTAATGATTTCAAACAATTATTATATTTCTTTTTCAGAAAGCAATTCTCGACAAATATAAGGTGCCTGGTAGTCAATTGAGAGTATATTTACATTATCAACCGTCGTTTTATCATCTACACGTTCATTTTACATATTTAAAACACGAGGCGCCCGGCATTTATGCCGAAAAATCGCATTTACTGGACACAGTCATTGATAATATTGAAATTATGAATGATTATTATCAAAAAGCTTCTTTACCTTTCACCGTACGCGAGATGGACTCGCTTTTTAATGTTTACGAAACGAATGGCTACGTACAAAAGATAAAAACCGAGTTAATTGATAAATAAAACGATTTTGGAAGTTGTAACGATATTAAAAGTTCGTAAATATGTTAGTTAAACACATTTTTATGGAGCTACGTTCTAGATTAAGGAGTTGTAATGTTTATATAATAACTAATGTGGATTTCAAAAAAGATTGCAATTTGAAAATTAGTATACAATCGAATTGTATCGTACTAAATTATTACAATAATTTCAAAAGACGCGATAGTCTAAGTTCAATCGATAGTTTATCTGATTATTCAGATGATGAATCAGATACGTGTGTTATTCCGATACACGAATTCTATTTTATAGTACCGAATTCAATGTCGTGTTTGAAAATCGAAAAAAATACGATTTCTTTCAGAATTTTGACAGAATCGCAAAATGGCGGGAACTTTTATTCTGAATACCTTACTGGCACAGACAATAAAGAAATGAAAATCGATAAGCTGAACGTTAATTTGAAAATCGATGATGCAGTTCGATTTGTATGCGCGAATTGCTCGAATATTATGTCGAATGATTCGATCAGGTTTGATAGAATATTAGAGTTGCCGTCTACTAATATGGATATGTCGGAGTGGTTTTGTCACGGACATGGTCACTCCAATACTGAAATTAAATCAAACAAATTAGATTTTCTCCACAGACTGACTTTTTTTACTATAAATAATGATATTTTTATTGAAAAATTAAATAAGTTTAACGCTAAGAGGGCGGCGTTTCATTGCAATCGTTGCCTAGCTTGGCTAGGTGTTAAGAATAAGGATACAGTGAAATTATTTAATTCAGAAGTGAAAATTAATCAAAATGACACGGAAAAATATGTATTTTCTCACAAGAACACCACACAATCGATTATAAAAGACGATTTTATATACACAATAGAATGTTTAATAAAAGAATTCAACCTCGGCTTGCAATACGCAATGATGTGTAAAATAGTATTAGAATGTAACATATCGGCCACCAAGAAGCAGTTCTTACTTATATGGGTGATAGACAAAGAACTACAAGTGCTAAGAAATACAGAAACTCATATAAGTGACAGAGTTATATTACAATCGAGTTATTTGACCAAAATTTTGTATAAAATTGAGTTGGAATTGAATGAAGAAGTAGAAAATTGGATGTCCGACCCTGGAGTGGTGTCAACGGAAATATCTAAAAATATGTTTACACAAGGAATTAAGCATTTTGAGCAAATGTCATTAAAAATGCCAGAATCTTTTCGTTATACTGATGGTTATTGTGTCAGTTATCTTAAAACTTAAATGAATAATAAATCTGTAATAATATTATAAAAAAATCGTAATTATTGGTTTATAATACACCTATCCCCCGATTTACACGGTACTTTTTTTACACGTTTTCGCTTTTAAGTTGTTCAATAAGTTCTTTTAGGTACCTACCTCCATATAATATTACGAGTTTAACATAAATAAAACCACAATGATTCTCATTTTCCTTCCTTGAAGCTGTCTGTCTGTTATTGTCATTTATAATACATATAATAATAATGGTATATATGCCATATAAAAACTAGAGGACATCGTGGCGTATTAGAATAGAAAACGCGAGGGATGTGACTCTCGTGTCCCACGGAGGGAATTGGAGCAATATATAAAAAAACGAATCTTAAAAATATGAACTTTTATGTGGTGTAAATTCAATCATCATAGGTTAGGATAATACTTTTGTAAATTATAATTCGAAATATGTTTAAAAAAGCTTAATATATTAACATTAAAATCTACTTAAATACAAACTTGCCAAGTTCTTACCAGCTTCACGCCGTATCCAGCACACGGCAGGATAGACAGACGGAACCTGTTGTTTGAACACTCCACTCCCTATTTTCCGCCTAATTCTGAAGGCATTGCGTGTTGAGTGGCGGAACCCAATGCCGCGCTTTGCCTCGATGCTTTGCCGAGTGAAGAAATGAAAATTTACATTTAAATAAATATTTCATTTCCTCGAGTGGGGATCGAACCCACAATCAACCGCGTTTACAGTCGCACTCTGTGCCCCTGTGCCTCGGAGAAAAGTTTTTTATTCAAAACAATTCTCCAAAGAAAAACTCGGTTTATTTAACACATAATTTATTAAATGTAATATTAATTTTAACAATATTATAATTTAAATAATATTATAATTATAGCTCTGCGACGGTTCCCGATGACTCCCGATAGTGAGATATTGCACTGACGATTATTGAGTAGTTGAAGTACCAGAACAAAGAGAAGATTATGGCTAAAATAATATCTGTTATATATTGTTTAAGAAATTATTTATAAAATGCTTTTTGGGAAAGGTAAACCTGAAAATATGTAAGGGGCAAAAGGTTTAAAACCCACTATGTTGTTTTTTCTTTTAAAAGTGTGGAATAACACTGGAATTAATATATTCCAGTGTTATAAGCTAGGCTAAATGGCCTCAAAAACATTTGCATGGACTTTATGGCCCTTGCCTTCTATAATTTTATTCTTTCTTATCTATTTGGTTTTTATTCATAAACTAAATACATTTTTAATCATCAACTAACCAAAACCAAGAAATTCTATTATATTTATAGACTTGATAAGCATATATTGGAAAAACTTAACCCTTAAATGCATAAAGTAGTAAAACTGCAACATACCATTCAAACGACCATAAAATTATTAGTATGAGTTCAATGCATGCTGTTGCAGGACTATTACTATCATGGTGATATATTTAATCGAGTAGCAACACACTTTTTTTCTTCACGACTGTCAAAACTATTTTTTTTATTATTTTTCCCTAAATCAACATATTCATGGCTCCAAAATATATTTTTTCTCGGTCTAAAAATAAAATCATGCATAAAATCATGCATTTAAGGGTTAAGACTTAATTATCTACTCACTTCTATAGAGGAAATTGGAATACAGTCTTGCTTTGTCAGATAAAACTCGGAAATAAAAATAATTAAAAAAAATGTTTAAAGACATATGTTGGATAAAATGTAATAAAAAATAATTTTACAAATTAAAAATTATACACTTTTATATTTTTTATTGGCAATCTAGTGCCAAGACACTGATATTTACTGATGCCATGATGGCCTCAATTTACAATAAAAAAAATTATAAGCCTTGCATTACAAGGTAAATTTAACATAAAATACAAAACTTACTATGGGATTTCTATAACAAGCAAAACAGGAAAGTGAATATGGGTAATTCACACATGTTGAAAATATTAACAACTAACTTGTTAATCATAACTACTAGTAATTTAACCAATAGAAAAATATAGGTTACTGAGGTTTCAAGGAGAGTGTAGTCAGAAAGCTACAAAATACAAAGTATTATCAATTTGATTAATATAATATAATGATTTTTCAACACAATTAATGAAATCTAAACTGATATTTGGTGTAGAAGTTTAAGTATAATTATCTACTTTATAAATAAAATTTAAAAGATATGCTAAGTTTAAGCAAACAATAATTGAGTCACAATTGAGAAATGAAACAACTTGTATAAAAGTTTACATTTCTCAAATGACTAGACTAATTAAACTATGTAAATATATTAATACCGAAAATATTATTTCAATCTGTAAATCTTATAAATCAATCTATGAGTAATCAATGAGATCTTAAAAGTTTAGTATTGAACATAATTTACACTAAGTTTATAAAATACTAATTAAATTACTATTTACTTAAAGTAAGAAAACTATATATTTCAAAAAGGATACGGATCACCACCTTCTCCCAAGGTTCCACCATATACAACTCCGTAGAAACCAAATACCTGATGTACCAATGCTTGATAAAATTACGAAGTTTCTTTACACTATCCATGATTATGATAACTGTAGTAAGACTATTAATAATACAAACGTTTTATATTTATAATATGAATGGAAACAGACGTTGTTTACTACTGCTATAAGGCAAACAACTGTAGATTACTTTGTGACTTGTATTAGTTAAAATTTATAAACTTTTCGTTCGAATTCGAACTTATAATATTGACGTTTACGTCAATGTCACTGTCACTTTGACTATCTCAATGTAACTGAGAAGCAAGAGTCAAGATTCAAAAATATTTATATTATTTGAAGAACCATAATGAGAGAAATTTAAAGAATTTAAAATATTTATAATGAGTAATTATTTATAAACACTGAGGACGTTAATACGCCGTACAGACAGGTAACTTATATGAGCAAAGAATATTTTAATTTTGTAATCACCAAGTTCCAAAGAAAAGATTTATAACGTTCCTATTTAAAATTGTTTACTTTTCATAACACTGTGTTATATAAGCAACTGTTCGTATTCCATTTATCTGCTTGTTTCAATTTAAATTCAATATATTTTTACGTTATCGTACCAATTTCGAAAGCGTTTAAGTCGTCGAATGAAAGAAAGTAGTTCTAACTTCTACTATAAAAATAACAATTTTAATATACGAGCTCTCTTTATGAGCTATTATGTATGAATTTACAAATTATATTAAATTACACATTTATATATATCGTTTAAATATTTTTCAACCAGGTAGTAAATTTTTACTGTTAGTAAATATACAATCCATTTTCGTGTAATATAAAATAAAACAAAAACATATTTAATTAATATTTTATTTCATTTAGTTGCTTTATTAATTTCATTAAATGTGACCTTACTCTATATATTGGTATCAGCCATTACTTACAAACCGACGCAAGCCTTACCTAAAAAAATTTTACACTGGTATTTTTTATTTAGTATAATATAATTTTGTACTTACTTTAGGTAAATGCAGTACCAAGATTATTAAAAAAATAGGCCCAGTTTAATAAAAAAACATGTTGGAATTTTTTTATGTAAAAGAAAATTATTACCTAAAACACACCATGGACGTATTTACATTTAAGTAACTGTACCTTTAATTGATTAAAATAAATCTAAATTAGTTAAAATATAAGACAAAATCATGAAAATTAGTTTTATAATGTGTAAATTAAATCAATATGTGAAAAAGTCGAGAATTCGATTAATAATAATCGATTTTAAATAATATATAAATATTCTTCTCTAATTTTCACGATTTCATATCTTATTTTCGATTATTCGATTTTTTCGGGCAATGTAAAGTTGCCGCATTCATTTTTATATGGTAACATTTATTACTAATTTAATAAGCGTGCATATATTTATGGGGATTTAACTAAACTTATTAATAATTAGAAAATATTAATAGACATAGTTAAATTTGCATCAGAAACTTAATAAAAGTATGATTTTAAACCTCATGCACACAAAATTATCATTAAAGTGTATATTTCACAATTCAGTTATTTGTTCGTGTAGCCGGTACTTAATTAAAATAGATAATTCGGTTGTTTAAATAAAAGTTATGTACATTATGTTACAATAAATCAATTCAAAAGTATCATTAACTAATTATTTATGCAACCGAACTTATATTTATCATAAGAACCGTAACTTCGGTTCATATTCAGTTATTCACAACCGAAATGTTATTCATACTTAAATATAATATAATTAAATGTATATTCATATAAATATTATTTTAATACAATTGACTTCATAGAAACGGTAATTTTACATTCTTTTCGACTTCAGTCTCGTAAAAGGCACCTATATTACAATAAATTTGTAAAAAAATATGTATAATTATGATTTTTAAATATATATTGGCACTATTTATTGTCTAATAATTTATAATAAGCCTTCAAAGAACAAAAATTGCTATATATATATATGAATTAATGCAAAAGGCAATATGCTGGTAACTACAAAAAGTTTTTATTTATGGAGTATATACTTAATGTTATAGATAAAAATAATTTGTTTTGTTTTGTGAAGGCCATTTTGTATAGTTTGTGAACTCTAAAATACTGTTTATTCTTATTTTAAATATGTATATTGATTACCGATCGATTATAGTTTATATATATTAAAATCGATATGAATAAAAGCATTAACTAAAATATATAATAGACATATGCATGTATCACAATATTAAAAGTAAAATGTAAGTAATATATAGGATAGTTATTATCTATAACAAATTCAATTCACTTAAAGTACGATTTATAAAACTGTATAAAAATGATAATATAGTAATGATTTTATTATAATTGTATTGGTATTGTCGATACTTTCAAAAATTAATTTATTTTATTGATTTCATATATTCCTTGTATACAAAACAATTCAATACATTTGGCGTATTCTTTACAGATAAAAAATACATATTATTACATGTTATTAAATACAATATAAACAATAATAATATTACCCACAAAATAAGAAGATGCCATATGAAGAAACTTTCTAACATCGCCATATTTAATCAAAATTAAATTGCCATATACATTATATAGGCATGACCAAATTACGCATTTTTGGGGGGAAAATTTATCGAAGATTTCGTTTAAATTAGATTGCCATATACGAAAAAATAACCCATTTGAAGGGAAATTTACTTTTTCCCGTCAATCAAAATTTGATTGCCACATGCAAAATATTTTTTTCTCATTTTCATTCCAAATACTCAGTGTACCCCTGTGCCCCTGTAAATATAACATCTATCCATATCCTAGCAGCTTCTCCGGAAGGCGCCATTAAATAGTATCTTCTTTGTCGCGTTTTTACTATAAACGTTGTTTGCGGGTTCGGTGATTTAGACGTGTTGCCATGATCGAGGTACACTTCTTCGATTACCTGTTAAAAATGTTATATAAATGTTGCTAAGATTATATCTTAATATATTTAAATTGGTGGTCTATTTTGTGATATAGGAATTTATTTTGTTTTCTCACTTACTAGATTTTTGAAAAAAATATTACATGGAGAAATTTACCATCACACACTAACTAAATGAGAGAAACTCAAATAATTTAACATATATTAATATGATTTCCTAATAAGGCTTTACACCCACAATGTAGTGTTTTAAGAATTCAAAGCGTAATAGTATGATTATAATTTGTAGACATTTTAGGCATTTTATTTATAAACCGCAATTATCAGATCTACCTTGAAAGCGACCTTGAAATGCAATTTTCATTCATAGATTTAATGGATGAAAATGGGATCTCAGTACCACAACACGCAACGTCTCAAAATTGGGCGGTGCTTGGGAAATGGGGAACTTACACCCACCTACATATAAATAATAATAAACAATTTACCTGGAAATACGCGCCACCGCGCGGTTTTTTCTCGCTCTTGTCCCAGTAGTAGACGAACGTTTTCGTTTCTCTATCGAAAACGAACCACCTACGAACATATTATATGTACTTAGGTTACATTAAATATTCAGCACACATTAATAGAAGGAGCCTGGGAATCGAACCCACGACCTGTCGCGTTTAGAGTCACACGCTTGTACCCCTGCGCCACGACTGGCCTCAAAATATTTGTGAATACAAATATATCCTTCAAAATTGTTACACTTCAATTAATATAATATTGATTACAAGTTTGATTAGCATCAAATGACGTTATTTAATTAATCAATTATTTAGAGATTACATTTTTCTAATAACAAAAAAGAAAAGAAAATTACAATAATTATTTGAAGTAAGTACCTACACATATATTTTTTGTATTTAGTTATTTTTTACATTTTTCCAAATAATAGTAAAATACCTTTTGGACCAGGTGTGGAACTTGGCGCCCAACTTGTGCAGGTATCCGCGGCACGACGTCGAGTTGATCGTCACGTAGGGACAAAGCTCGATTTGGTGACCTAAAACCGTCGTTATAGTTATAATAATTATTAAATAAAAAACAACAACTGAATTGTAAATTATACATGTAATTAGTAATAATATAAATGGTACCTGCAGATTCAACATGTCGCCGAAGGTCGAAGTCATCGCGGTCGACCGGCAAGTACCTCGTGAGGGGTCTCTGCCACTCGTTGGCGATGGCACGACGACTGCGGCGGGGTGCGTTGCCCACTACGGTAAAATTTCATTTTAATTTAATAAATAATAAGCAAAACGAGATAAGTATTGTATGAAAAATATATTAATATTAGGTACTAGAAATGTTATTATAACTCCGAATGTTTCGAATTTTCTTAATACATACAAGGTATAAACTGCTAAAAATATATTGTCTTTTATATACATAATGGTTGCGGGTTCAATCTTCACTCAGGCAAAAATGCTTTTTTTAGCTTCACGCTGTATCCCTGTAGCAGGGTATGTAGAGATAACCTGGGAACCTAATGTTAAGTTATATTTATATTTATAAAATCATTTGACTTTGACTACGACTTTGATTTTGACTATTACTTTGACATACGTATATTATCCCTGCTGAAGTCGGACGCGTGGCTAAGCGGGCGGCTGTCGTCGCTACGCTTATCGTCTTCGGTCGATTCGGTGCGGGAGTTGCGAACTTGAAGCTGTGGACAATACAATTAAAATATTGGTAACTTACAAAAAAGCATAAAAGAGAGTTTTAAGACATTCACAATTTTTGAATTCAATTAGTTACTATTCCTAAATTCATAGTTATGGTATAAACGTAGAACCCATATAATAACTATGTTAAATACTTACAAATATAGGTTTAGGAGAGCAGCTATTCAAGCCCCAGTGAGAACTCTTTATGAGAGTCAGCCACACAGACATAATGTATCATTAATGTTTAATTTTATATATTGCAACACTGAATAATGTATTGTTCTTATTTTGCTTTAATTTATCTATTTAAAAAGAGCTCTATAACGTTTTCACAATAAAAAAAATACATCACATTTTTAATATATAATTAATAAATTATTGCACTTAAGTAATCTATATAAATTAGGTGCTATAATATAAAACTTTCATTTCTGAATAATTTACCGACAATGCAAAGACGAAAAAAAAAAGAATTGGGCACTTTGTTAGATTAGGAGTGGCAGAACTCAACGATGCGCTTTGCCTCGTTACCAGAGCGAGGAAATGAAAGTATTAAATATTTAATTCCCTGAATGGGAATCAAACCCACAACCACTGTATTTACAGTCGTACGATTGTGCCACTGCGCCCTTAGATGTTCCCTATACCTAATAACATAACAGTATTATTACTTGACAAAATCTTAAACATTGTGACAAATTCGTTCACGTCTCAAACAAAGGGAGCTACCGAAAAATTTTATTACTTTTAAAACAATTTGCGCGAGCGTAAACACTATTGAACTAAAATGAAATATGTTCGTATGTTTTAACATTATTTATTGGCCACACGTAAACCACTTCTGTGAAGAACATCCGAAACTCGAAGCTTTGTTTTGAAGTATATCGGAGCGAACGTTTTAACGGCCGAACTACTTTTATTTATTTATTTATTGAAATAAGGCTTTCTGAACTTTTTGGCACACAGTACACCCGGAAATAAAATAACCAAAAGTAAGAAAAACTCTAAAATCAATCNAACGATGCGCTTTGCCTCGTTACCAGAGCGAGGAAATGAAAGTATTAAATATTTAATTCCCTGAATGGGAATCAAACCCACAACCACTGTATTTACAGTCGTACGATTGTGCCACTGCGCCCTTAGATGTTCCCTATACCTAATAACATAACAGTATTATTACTTGACAAAATCTTAAACATTGTGACAAATTCGTTCACGTCTCAAACAAAGGGAGCTACCGAAAAATTTTATTACTTTTAAAACAATTTGCGCGAGCGTAAACACTATTGAACTAAAATGAAATATGTTCGTATGTTTTAACATTATTTATTTATTGGCCACACGTAAACCACTTCTGTGAAGAACGTCGAAACTCGAAGCTTTGTTTTGAATTATATTGGAGCAAACGTTTTAACGGCCGAACTACTTTTATTTATTTATTTATTTATTGAAATAAGGCTTTCTGAACTTTTGTGGCACCCAGTACACCCAGAAATAAAATAACCAAAAGTAAGAAAAACTCTAAAATCAAATCTGCGCAGCAATCTACAGCTAACTTCAGGGCGGCCCAGACTTGTGGACCGCACTGTGAAGCAGAGGGAACTTTGTGTTAAGACAGTGCGTTCCCTAGTTTCCGCCGAATTCTGGAGACATTGCCTATTGAATGGCTGAATTCACTCGTTTGAATGTGCGTTGTTGAATTCCTTTAATGGGAATCGAATCTACAATAGTCACGTTTACAGTCGAGACGCTGTACCGTTGCACCGCGGCGGCTACAAACTACTTATAATATTCGTATAATTTATTATAAACACAGACGTGGGTATACCGGTGTAAATGTGTTCACTTTTAGATTCGACGAACCATTAACAATATGTGGGTATATTTGGAAAAACTAAACAAATTCTAAATTTAAATTTTGAAAATCGTGTTAAATGAATATGTTTTTGGAAATTTACGATCAACAGTCAGTTTATTTTGTGGAATTTATGAAGAATATTATATAAATTAAGAGCAAAACAAGGTGGTTCACGTGATGGCGAGCGTCATACTGTTTGTGATTCATTTCCGTTATTTTGTTACGCAGATAGTAAAGCATAGTGATCCATAACTCCCGTTTCTTTCTAAATATTGAAGTGAAAGAAGAAATATTCAGACGCTACTCTAGTAAGAGTGTGACAGTAGTCACATGTGAAAAAATATAATACTCCCACCTAGTTAGGCTTTTGAAAGCCAACGCATTATTTACTTGAAAAAAAAATTATTAAAAGTAAGAAAAATCTTGAAATCAAATGCACAGCCATACACACAGCGAACTTTAGTGCGACCACAACTCATCGACTGCACTGTACTCTAATAGATAATTTCCAACGTAATTTAAAATTAAATAACACAAACACAACCAACTATTAACACTGTCAACATTCAAACACGTTTATTTTGAATCACCAAAGCCCCGTCGGAAGTGGTATGTCAAGAAAATTATTATAAAGATCTACTATTAGTAGGAACCTAGCGACCACGTACGCCCACACTGTGAGAAGTGCGAAAATTTATTAATCGCGGTAATAAAGATATATTTCAAAAGCCGTTGTGAATATGAAAATTATTTAAATAGTCATATCAAATTTTATTGATTTTTAATTTTTGGGTTGAGCTTACGTTTAAATAACTCACGCTTTTACGAGTGTTTGATAAAATTATATTATTTTTTTAAAGAAAATATTAAATGTGTGAAACATCTGACTTAATGTCATTTGGCACCGTTTTGTGCTATTAGATTTGAATATACAAATGTGTGTATATTATTAACTCGTGTTTATTTTAGTCGCAATTATGTTTACCTTACGTATCTCTATTATTTGGTTTTTATGACAATAACTTTTTAAAGGTCTAATTAGATTTTAATTATTACATTATGACCTGTCCCAAAACGCTTATAGTAGCTTCACGCTGTATCCCGCATGCGCATATACACTCTGCTACACTTCGGTCCACACGCACCGCCAAGTTTCGGAAAAAATAAACCGACCTAAGATACAAGCAGAGAAATAGAGTCAAATAAAATAAAAAATACTTAGGAAATAAGCGCTTAAAAATTAACAATTTCTTTTTTATTACCAAACAAAATCAATGAAACTAAAGTATCTACTTAAAAAAAATCACACTGGTCAAAAACTATGTTATCATATATTGACATTTTCAATGTCGACGTGCGATTTGTACGATAACATTATTGTTTTATCTTCCTGAAACTTGGTAAAGACATTTCAATGCCCGTAGCGTCAGGAAATGTTTGTATTACCCATGTAAATGTAAATTTCTTCGAAAAGATCTAATTTTGTATACAATAATCATTATTCGATACTAAAATTCTTAACAATAGATGAAAATAATAATAAGCAAATAAATAAGATTTCATTTCGTACATTACGTTAAATATAATGGATTTTTAATAGTTATTTATAAAGTGACAAACATAATATAAAGCCAATAATTGTATTATTTTCTCAACTTTGAATGAGTTATGATGGAAATAAAAAGGGAAGCGCATTGCAAATTTTGGCACGATCTTCGATATTTTTGCACAAAAATGCAACAACTTTATATAAATACAGCTATTAAAGATGCTCTTAACCGCAATCTGATGACGAGCGTTAAGAGGATATCCACCACCAAGGTCAGGGACGACTGTCGGATGTCGAATATCAATTAAACATTTTATAAATGTTTATATTATTTTTTGTAAAGGAACTACTTAGACATTTTTAAATAACTAAACAAATTCGGTTACTAATTTTATATGCTAAGTACTATATAATAAAAACATGTGGACTGGATTTTTTTGATGGATGGATTTTTTTTTGTGATGAAAATTCTCAATTCTTGTAAAATTTCATAATTCCAGATTAAATAAATTTAATAAACATAATTTCATACAATGTGCAGCAAAAACGAAGCATATCTTTTGATTGCATTGTATTAGAGGTGTATTTTTTCTCTATGAAAAAAAAATCACCCAGCACGTTATGTCTTTAAAGTTGACGGCAAGTGGAAAACAGAGTAAATTATCACTAAGTCCTGCTATTTGAGGAAGATGCGTGAAGATGGAAAAATACCAATTTTTCAATTGAGGCTACAGTATGAGTACAATATCCATGCCATTTAACACTTAACCAACAATGGTTCTATCAACTTCTCTGTAAAAAGGAAGTTCTACAACAGAGTGCGATTACTTTACAAGGCAATATTTTTATTTGCAAATTGAAAACATAAAATTTTAAATAAATAGCGCCATCTCTATATAGGTATGTTTTACTTTTTTACCGGGTAATTAGACAGCCATTAAACTATTTTTTATAAATTTTGCTGTTTTATTGTATAATTAGTAAATTTTGCTATATGATATATATATAATATATATGTTAGGTATTTTAATGTAATTTCAAACAGAAACATTTATCTGAATTTTATCTAATCGCTAATTGGTGAAACAAATATTGCCAATATCTGCCTGGTGTATTTAGCATGAAGTTAACAAGCCAATAGGTCTGTTTTATTACTTTAATTATATAACTACTTCAAAACTACTGGAACATTACATAAGACGTAATTTGAAGTGCATGTGATTCTGAAACGTATATAAAATAAATGAAATGAAAATATCAGAGAAAAGAATCATTATCCTCCCTAAAAAAAATAAGTTATTTATCTATAATTGATCACTTTAATGCAGAAAGTAACTGACAAACAAAATAAACTTCTTGGTTGGATCCTTACTTTAATGACACTATAAAATAATAAAAGTCTAACGAAAACGAATAATATATTACAATACGTAACACTGACGCATAACGTTGTTTTATTTACAAGAAAACCGCGAATAAGATTGGCGAATTATCGTTTGTTTTATAAACTTGGCATGTAGGAATTCGACTACTATTGTACTGCATTTAGATATTTTTATATGTTGCTGCTAATGACTTTATAAAGTTGTATTTAATATATAAGTATATACATAAATACTTAAAAACATAAAAAAAATATTGTGAATAATTAAAAATATATGTTTGTGTCACTTAATTTCTTTTTTTTCCCCAGTTCTTATGTAATTTTATGAAAGAATTGAGTTAAATATATTTTTTTGTTTATGCTCTATTTCTATGTCACGCATTTACTTGTAGTAAATTATTATTTACCTATTGGTAAAATATTAATAACATAAATCATTAATTAAAAAAAACTATTCTATTAAAAACACAATTATACTTTGTAAGCACTACACTTGTTTAAAGTCAAGTATTATCACTTAAAAAAATCACGTCATATTGAACGAAAGTTTTCGCGCCAACTGAAACGTCAGAAATAACTTTTTAATTTTATATATTCTCTAGGGTCGCCTTGACACTAGCGCGGGCAGCCAGATATACTCGCACACTGGTACTACGACGGAATTAAAAGTTTATTTTGGTTTTCTAAAATCGTGGGCGGAGACAAGCTCGAAGTAATGTTTACGTTGGTTATTCAGTAATACATTACTTCTTTTTCAGTGAAGTGAGATTTTTTTTTTAATTTCCTTTGACGTGGGAGGGGAAGTTAGATGCCTATCAATGTTATGATATATGGTTCTTTTACTTTGTAACAATCATTTTCTAATACAATAATTCAATAATTTAACAGTTCTAGACGTAAATGCTTGCCGCGTTAATGTCGACATTCTGACGTGCGTAACTAATCACGGGGGTCGTGGGTTGCAATCCCACTCGGGAGAACAAATATATTTATTTCTAGGAATTGATTACTGTATAGTATTATATTTAGAAATATTATTATTAAACGACTAAGAGAATTGAGTAGTTTTACTCATTCATTTATTGTAATTAAATGTTCAAAGCGAGTCAAATATAGAAGTGATATCACAAAAGCAAACAGGTGAACGTGGAAACAGAAAATATGCAAGATAAGCGGCGTGTGTGATAACGAGTCGGTAGAGTTTGTGAGAATAATTACATACTGATTAATCTACATATCTATGTAGGTATATATAAAATTCTCTTATGCAGTGAATTAGAAAGTTGAAATTTTACATGTAGGTACGTGAGCCGTCGTGGTTCAGGGCCAAGCGTGCGCCGTAATCAACGATTGTGGGTTCGATTCCTACTCGGGAAAAAAATATATATTTTCATGTCCCTGCACCTGACCTTATATTTATTTATTTTATATTTTTCTGATCAATCGGTAATTTTTTTTATTCAACCTACCGCGCCCGTTTTAAAGACTATTTGCTGGTTTAAAAGACTATTATACCTATACATTATTTTCTCCCGTACCAGCAATATCCGCTTTCCTTACAACCACATCTAACTAAAGTTATAAATAAAACTAATAACAAAGTCGATTTGTCAGTTTGTCTAGTTATGAAAATAAATGGATTCCTAGCGACGGAAGTCGTGGCTTCCTTTACACGCTTTACAACAGTATAAGGACTAAAATAAATTGACTAGGGGTTAGAAATATTGCTTTGAATCGCCTTAGGTGGGTTGGGTCGTTTATTTTCTAACACTTCTATTGTGAGAGATATAGAAGGAAGCTAATAAAATTAATTGTACCTGCTGCCTTAATTGCTTCCATAATATATGTGAATTATATCTACGTCTTCACCTTACTTTTTGAACACACCTCGTATAGCACAAAGCCGGGTAGGCAGAGGGTACCTGGGGACCTAGTGTTAAAACACTCCGTTTCCATTCCTCCGTTGTGGTAGGAAACATATTATTTTCATTCTGGGTTATCAGTGCCATGCGCGGTATTGAGTTCCGCCATTTAAAGCAAGCAAAGTTAAAGTTCAAAAAATCTGAAAGGGGTGACGGGAGAGAACGCGGGGCTGATTCCAAATTCTCCTCCTGTATATGAAATGAGTGAAACTAGAAAAAAATTAAACTATATCTAGGAAAATGGTATTAAAACTTACCTCTTCTATTGACGACGACATAAACCCAGAACTGAAACAATAAAATATGTCCATTAAAATTGATATCATAAATTATAACTTATCATTTACTTTAGAATTGTTTTAAAATATTTAATGGCAGTTTTTACTGCAGTTTAGAAATATTTTTTTTAATGTGCAGTAAGAACACACACACATTGTCATTTATAACTTACCAACATACTAATGAACTTTTGTGTTTCTTCTTCTCCATTTTTACTTTTTTATTTAAACTGCTCTCTCTCATACAACAACAAATTTCACAAAAATGAAAGCACACTTCCAATGTTCACTTTTAATAGAATAGAATATAGTATATTTTTCAATCAAATCATGTTAGTAAAACTTTACAAAATTATAGTTATATAAATGGCAGTTTAATAATTAGTTAAAAAAGGTGTTAAAAAGGCCTTTATAAAGGCTGTATTATTATATTACGTGAATTTATAGATATTTACTACCATTATATATGTATGTCAATTATAGGTTTAAAGATGAGTCACGATAGTGAAAATCTTTTCCTTGCACACCAATAAATAATCAATAGGCATGCTAGGTTATAACGTGGGATGGTTATAGGTTCAAATTTCCCACAAAGGCAATACATATCTGTAGTGTTTGTACACAATGTCATTGTCACATGACACTGTCACAATGACACTGTCTCGAGCTAAGGGGTGCGGGGTGCGCGTCATTACCGCGCGAGCCACGGGCGAGAGCGGACGCGGCGCTTGCGCACATCCTTAGTTGGCGAGCCAGTGCATCATAGGCGACACAACAAGTGGCGACGAGGACAAGGGTTGGTCAAAAGATATTATAATAATACTAAAAAAAAATGGTAATAAAGACAAAGTAATATATTTTGGTCAGTGAAAAGCAAAATTAGCAAGATTGTTTGTTGTTTACGGTTAATGTAATACAATTAAGTAAATCTTTTACCTCTGCATACCATGGTGATATTATAATTATCTTTGGTTGCAGCATTTATAAGTTTTGATAAATAATTATTAGAAGTGGGGTAGATTCTTGTTGGAATCATATTTTAAAGTGAGTGTNAAATAAATTGACTAGGGGTTAGAAATATTGCTTTGAATCGCCTTAGGTGGGTTGGGTCGTTTATTTTCTAACACTTCTATTGTGAGAGATATAGAAGGAAGCTAATAAAATTAATTGTACCTGCTGCCTTAATTGCTTCCATAATATATGTGAATTATATCTACGTCTTCACCTTACTTTTTGAACACACCTCGTATAGCACAAAGCCGGGTAGGCAGAGGGTACCTGGGGACCTAGTGTTAAAACACTCCGTTTCCATTCCTCCGTTGTGGTAGGAAACATATTATTTTCATTCTGGGTTATCAGTGCCATGCGCGGTATTGAGTTCCGCCATTTAAAGCAAGCAAAGTTAAAGTTCAAAAAATCTGAAAGGGGTGACGGGAGAGAACGCGGGGCTGATTCCAAATTCTCCTCCTGTATATAAAATGAGTGAAACTAGAAAAAAATTAAAGTATATCTAGGAAAATGGTATTAAAACTTACCTCTTCTATTGACGACGACATAAACCCAGAACTGAAACAACAAAATATGTCCATTAAAATTGATATCATAAATTATAACTTATCATTTACTTTAGAATTATTTTAAAATATTTAATGGCAGTTTTTACTGCAGTTTAGAAATATTTTTTTTAATGTGCAGTAAGAAAAATCACACATACACACACACATTGTCATTTATAACTTACCAACATACTAATGAACTTTTGTGTTTCTTCTTCTCCATTTTTACTTTTTTATTTAAACTGTTCTGTCTCATACAATAACAAATTTCACCAAAATGAAAGTGCACTTCCAATGTTCAGTTTTAATAGGAAATAATAGATTTTTCAATCAAATCACTTTCAGTAAAACTTTATAAAATTATAGTTATATAAATGGCAGTTTAATAATTAGTTTAAAAAGGTTTTAATATGTATGCTCTATAATAATAATAATAATAGTCGCGATAATTAAACATCCGACTGCATTATTATATTTACGAGAATTTATATATTAGGTACTACTAACATTACATATATAATTATATATAAATAATCAATAGGCATGCTAGGCTATGACGTGCGATGGTTATAGGTTCAAATTTCCCACAAAGGCAGTACATATCTATTCCACAATATTACAAATATAAAGATTTTGTATGATTTAACGCGCTAATCTCAAGAACTAGTAGTTCCTGAAAAACCTGTTTCGTGTTATATAGTCCATACATAGAGGAAAAAACTATCTCATATATTATAATATCTAGATTCTGGCACAGTCCACTACACCACGCGGTTAAAGCCCGCTCGTAATAAGCAATAACGTAAAAAAAATACCTTAATCTAGTTAAATTAACTTTAAACAATCTATTTAACATCCTTTCATATTATACGCATGAGAAAACAAAAGACAAAGAAACATTGTCAATTCGAAACGCTTGAAACGCGTGAAGATAAAAAAATAATAATTTATTATATACGTAGCTATAATTAATAACTAATTATAGTTAATTATGAACGAGATCAAAGGGCTTATAATGTATTTACTGGAGCAGAGTAATTAATGATTGACATCCGTGTGAGTGGTACGGCCGTTATGTAAACATGGTAGAAATATACTACCAATATACTATCAATAAAAACAAAACAAAACATTTTTAAAGTATATTTTCTCCACTTTTTAGATATTATTAAAACAAATTGGACGATATCTAAGAGGCGCGGGTTCCAATACGTTAAAACTCTTATACATTTTAAAAAAAAATACTTTCTATCTTTTTTATTCTTAAATATACCATATGTACATTAGAGTTCCATAATTAAATTAACGTTGCGTTTTGTCAAACCAGACTAAAGCGATTTAAATAAACAACAATAGTGCTTAGTCAGGCATGTACAACTTTGCCTTTCTTATTACTTAATGAAAAAAAATGAAAAATATAGTTTTTCTGAGAAGAAAATAAAATTTTTATAAAATGATAAATAATAGCCTATTTTTCGTTACATTTTATAATAAATGATGTTGAATAATAGTTTTGTTATTTTAACAAATAATAATCGTCATGTTGCCTTGGACTATTTCAGAGCACGACTGATAGACGCGCGGACAAAAATCAAAATGTTAATATTAGACAAAGGGCTATTTTTAAATAATTATTAAAAACATAAATATGAATGTTCTGTTCTTTGTTCTCTCAAGTTTTTATTTGAGCGAGTTAAAAATGTCATAAAATCTTATTTTTTTTAATATATATGATATTTTTTAATTCTTTATGATAACATATAATAATAATAAAAAAAACGTTGTTATTAATCATATTATTGTTAATAATAATAAACGACATGCTGAAATATTATACAGATTATATAACAAATTCAGAAATATCCAAAAGATCTATTGCAAAATTCGACAAACAGAAACTTTCTAACTTTACCAAATACAATTATGTATATAGAATTCTAGATACGATAGATTAGGATATGGATACATCTGTGTACATACGAGTGTGACAAGAAAGGACGTACCGAAAATATTTTTTTCGTATAATAAGTTACTTTCAACATATGTTTTTTTAATAATTAAATAATGTTTTGTTGACGCTACTACGCTCAATTATTTTGAAATCTCTCTGAATATTTGTTAGTAGAAAATTATAATCAACAAAATATATTACGTAATTAATCGCGATAAGAATGTAAAAAAGCAACGGATGTCTACAGCTAAGAAATTACAAGAATTGAAGTAACGCGATACTGACAGTCTAGACTAGACTAGATGAATCCGATAAGGAGGGATCAACTTCCAAACTTAAGCACTATTAAGGCTTGCAGAAAAAAACAACAAATAAAAAATAATAATAATTAAATTTATAAGACTTTAACCTCGGAAGAAAACAGAAGGGTATTATAAGTTTTACCTGTTTTTCCTCTCTAATTTTGATTTCTTATTTTGGTTTAGAGGTGACTCAATCGAAAATGATGGCTAGAGCAGTCTTAGCCATGATTCAAGAAAATATGTCAAGCTAAAATATTATCATCACGTTCCTAGTTGTTTGTTTACTTTTTGGAGTTATTTGTGTTTTTTAGTTATCAATTATCTATTAAAAAAAATAAGAAAACGATATTGTTGTCCTTGCTTTTTCATTATTCGCTAGTTCTTAAATAATAAAACTCGGTCGATAGCCACTTTGATTTATATGTACAATGTACATCACTACAACCAACTATTACAATTGGCTTGAATATCTATCATCATCATCATAAGAGTAAATTGTTCTCAACTGGTATGTCCATAAAGTATAAGTTAAACAAATAAAACATCATCTGAGGACGGTATGGAATGAATGTGACCTAGTGTTACATAGTAGACGCGTTCCAGTTTTTGAATCAATAAAAAAAATCTTGAATTATCATTTACTATTTTATGCATGTATTTCTTGTATATTAAATTGGTGGAAAATATAACTTTCCTTTTTACGCCTATTTAAAATACATTGGTGTAGAAAGAGACATTAAATATTGAAGATTTCTTTTTAATTAATAAAAAATATTTGTAACAAATTCGAAATAGATTCGCTGAAGTTTTAAAATATTTCATTCTCCAATTTTTGCTTCATTTTCGAGATTTTTTGGTGATTGTTGTTGTTTTGGTGAGTGTTGTAACTTAACGCTGCGCTTTGTCATTCCTTGTCATCGATTCTGGATGGGGATCAACCCTAGAACCATCGCATTGTTAGAACTTGTCTCACTAAACCGCGATGACCTCGAAGAAGAAATAAGTGTAGCTATTATTATAAATCAAAAATAAAGAATGAAATTTGAAGCTACGGCCATAGCGAGTAATCAGACATGTTTGACGTCAATGTCAGTGATGAATAAAAGTACTCTTTAGACCCTGACGTAATTAATAATAGAACCAAATTCCAGTTTAATTTAACCTAACCAAAATAACTATTTAGTTCAAAACAATGCTACATTAGGCTAGTTCGTGTAAGCGATTTTATGTTATCAGTTAAGATAACATGACATCGACCTAATATGCAAAAACAATCTAAAAAATTGTAATGTAATACTATATATGGCATGTATACTCGTATATAAATAGAAAAATTCTTAAATTATTATAATTTTAAATACAGTTATTTTTTTTAATGTCAAACTCTACTGTAAGTACTTGAATGTCTAATTTATAATTGTCTCGGTTAGAATATTTATTACATTTAAAGAATATAAGTTATATAAGTATATTGAAATTAGATCCATCAAAAACTATATTTTCGTGGCTTAAGTAACGAATAAAGTTCTATAATAATACAATTTTTTTCAGACTACCCCCTAAAATACCAGAATTGTACCATTACATTATTAAAAGAAAAAAAATTAAAAAATCAAATCGTATAAGGTCGTCTTGATTGTTACTCATAACTGTGTCATACATATGCACGTGAATGTGATTACTAACAAAGAGATTCACGAGCACTATACATTTATAAAGACATTAAAAGTTTTATTATATATAAAAAATATAGCGAAATGGTATTTTAATTACAGTTAAATATTTTTTTTACATTATGGTATTCTAAGTATTAAGAAGTTTATTGATTGAAGTTATTATGAAGTAATATATTTTTAAAGTTAAAGGATAAATAAAAAATATGTTTAACTCACAATCCAGGATAAGAAATAAAAAATAATGGCACAGCTGCACAGCGACTCTAAGCCACGTTTGTGAGTTCCATTCCTAGCCAAAATTAATTATTTTCATTTTATTCCTCTAGTAAAAAGACAAAACGCGTCGTAGAGTTCTGCCATTTAACACGCAATGTCCCGAAAATTAGGCGGAATGTCGGCAACGGACTTTTTCAGCACTAAGTCCCTTCTGTCTATCATGTGTAGCATGAATCAGAATACAGTTTACAGCTCAAGCCTCTATCAGACGTCAGTAACATTTTTACTAACATCTTCGGCAATATAACTACGTAAATATTTGAGTTTATTTCTGATATAGGTCATACGTTTTACTCTTATACAATATTTTTACATACAAAGATAATTACGAAAGTAATACAAATTATAATCAATTTAATAGGAAAATAAAACAAAAAAAATGTCGGTTAATTACTCTACAATAAGCGATAGATCTTAACAGTTGTGCTTAATTGATATCAAGAGAACAAAGAAAACTATAGACATGAAAGGACAAGGTTATTTAAATGACAAAGAAATATTAGATATAATGGAACAATTGTTTATTGTATGGACTGGGAATTAGTTAATATAGAGCAGAGGTGAGACGATATGCTAAAGAATAATCAATTAAAACCCCTTGGAAGTGTATAAGCGATGGTCATGGGGTCGATCCTGATCCTGAAGTCAAATAATGTTATCATATTAAAGGCAGTATCCATACATGGAAAAATACAGTTTCGACAAAATTGCTACAAAATAATTTTATTATTTAATTTACCAGAGAGAACCAAATACTTTATATTGATATAACTTTTTTATTTATAACCCGATTTAAATAAACAAACAAAAACTTAAGAATAAGTGATTGTTTGTAAAGTTGTAGGTATATTGAATCATAGTAATAGATCGTGCTTATACCGTTGAAACGGAAATACTTAGTAATTTTATTACTCATCATTTTTCTAAACATATGTACTTGAAAATAAGTATTTCTTTACATATTAAAGTATCGTAGGTATTTGTCTATTGTATTTTAAAGTTCAATAAAACAAAGCTTACTAAATACTTGAGATATATGTATGTCTAAAATTGTGTCAAAATTAAGTGATCTGAGGACTGTATTTATAAATCTCTCTCAACTCTGAGATGTGTAAATGAAAACGGCATCTCAAGATCGATCTCGGAGTTGAGAGAGGTTCTAGACACCCAGTGATCACTCGAACATTTTAAGAACAATAAATAACATATTAAGTAACCTCTGCCATACAAAAATAAAACCATTATAAACGGCAAGGTAAATAATGTAAAAAAACATTAACTCGGAAATTATTCGAGGTCTTAACAAAACTCTTTTTATAAAAAACATTACAAACACAGTTTATTTTAAAGAAACAATATCAAATATATAATTTAAGCAACCGAGTCGATAGAGTTGAGACGTTTTAAAAACGAAATTATATATGTTTTGGTGTTTAAAAAGTTGACTATTTTTTACGTCCGTTTTGTATTTAAATCTAACACAAACAGTCTCTACATACAAAGTTGGAGGGACGTTGAGTCCCCCCCCTCTAATACGCAATCCCTAATCGTTACTAATTTGCCACTCTTCCTACTTAACAATATGTGGACTTGTGGACTATAAACAAATAATTAACTAAATTGACCTCCAAAATAAAACAAAATCGTAATTTGCATAATAAAACAAAATCGTGTCTTGCAACAGACTATGCAAAAAAAAATATTAAAAACGCCTTGAACTTTACGCGTAGATTTTGCGATATTGAATTACAAATTACAATATTATCACATTAATACATTATACACATGAAAAACATCACTTCTTACTTAAAATTAAGTATTTTAAAACACATAATAAATAAGAATATAAATATTTAAAACGAAATAACTAATAAAATCACGTTTATTTATATGAACGACAAAGTGGCGTTACTCGCTACGCGTCCGCGACTCGACTAGCGTCTGATAACCTATCAGTAGATTACCTAATGTATTGACACTGGTATTAAACTGAACTTTTATCATGGGCGCTGTAATAATTTATTAGATTTAATTCTTACTGTATATATACAATATACATAAGTGGTAAAAGAGCCAGGGGGAGACCTCAGTTGACCTTCGAACATCCGGTATGATACTGAAGGAACGCAAAAATCATGAAGACCCCCTGGAAAGCACGTATGAATAGGTTGAAGACAGTAGACGAGGCGTAAGAGTTGACGGAGCGTACCCCGCTAGGGGTTTACCCCTAAAAGATGAACCTATTAATATACGTATTAAATTTCTCTTGAATCAAATTAATTATTGTATAAAGACCATACTACTGTAAACACTTCCGTTTTGGGTACGATTATTCGGGCGAGTGAATTTTCGCTGTCCTTTGTTTTGGTAAACGAAGAGCAGCTCCATCAGTCAACACTAGGTTCCCTCTGCCTATGTTAAACATATTCGATAAACGCGAAATATAAAGAACTTTTTCTCATAAAGATATCATTACATTTTACAAATAGCAGTAAGATGAATTTGGAAATTGAAATCCACTAGAACTTAGAATTTTTACGCGCTACAGGTATTATAATCATCATACATTATAGAAAAAATATTTCACTATGTCATTCTCTTATGGTATTGAGGTTGAAAGTGTCAATGTAAATAAAACACAAATAACTTTCGGAAAATGGAAAGCGTTTCTCTTTTCTATATAAGCATGAAGTGTGCCCATTTAATGCACTATTGGTTTGAATATTAAGCATACGACATATTCATAATGAATATTTATTTATACACATGGTTTACTTAAAATTGTACTTTCTTTAAAATATACATTTTATTTTTATTATGTTTTCGTAATGTAATTTTTGAATTAATATTATGTATGAAAAAATAATAAGCATTTTACATCATATACGAGTATCCTCGTATGTTGGCAACACATTATTTTTGTGGCTATGAACAGATATCCACATAGTTATTCTGGCTGGCATAAATGTTTAAAATGAAACACCCCAAGAAGAAAAGCGTAGATAATGATACGTATACGATTTTATGTTCAAAAATGAGATTGAAAGATTACTTTTAGTTTATTATTAAATAATATTTAATTTTATTTTATATAATTCATATAGGCTCTATAATATTATTCTTCTACATATTTGTAGCACATATTACATAATCTTGAAACTCATGCATTGAGGCTTCCGTACCAATTTCAGGATTGTTGGTTCACTGGGAAATTTCAAATTTCAAGATTCTGATTTCAACGGAAGTTCCCTGTAGGTATTTATTTCCTTGCGAGTATTGAAAATTTGCAAATTTAGCTAACTCCAAGGGACAATAGACCTGATTGTTTCATTTAAATTTCAGCTTGATATGTCCACGCGTAAGCGCACGTGAAAAATAAAAATAAGTAAAAAAACAAATTAAACTAACCTCTCATCATAAATTGTAGAGTTGGTCATGTTGAATTCATCAAAACTGTCTTCTATGGCGCCAAACATTTTTGCGCTCTCCACGGTGCTGTCAAAATCTGACAGCTGACTGACATTTGACAGCTGGCTGATGTTAGACAGTTGACTGACGTTTGACAGTTGGCTGACGTGGGAGACTTGGCTGACATTTGACAGTTGGGTAACGTGTGACACCTGACTGGCGTTCGACATCTGACAGCTGTCGGTCTTGCCCTTATTGCGCTGGTCCCAGAGCTTCTTGGTCTCATCTTGGACGCGTCGTTTCAATTCGGATATTTTCTCACGTTCGTTTTCTATTACTTGACAACCTTAAATAAATATTATTGTTTAGTTATTGTAATGTAATTAGATTTATATTTTTTTACATGCATCTTCTTAAATAACTAACACGTTAGCTAGTTAACACTATCGATTATAAAAATACAGTGTGCTTACCTTTTTCTTCTAACATTTCAATTCGTTTGCGTTCAATCTCCATTAAGCTATCTAGCGTTCTCTTCCCTAAAGAATTAACATCATCGCTGGACAAAATAGGTGCATCCAAAGTTATTTTAGATATCCTATCTATATCGTCTTGTGACGGTATCTTTCCAGAATCCGTTATTTTAGAATATTCTCGAACATTCGGTTCGTCTCCACAGCTCTTTCTATGTAAAACTTTGAATTCTTTAAAATTTTCGTTTTCTTCTTTAATCGTATCTGTTTTATCTGGTGATAGAGATTTTGATTTCACATATTTATTATCTGTTAGAACTGGTTTATTTTTTATATATCTGTTCTTTGAGTCTTCCTCGTTTTTACTATCTTTTCTTTTTAATGAATCTTTTTTAATAATCTTTCCTAAAGCGGCAAATGTTGGTATTTTTGAGGACGAATTACTTTTTATCGGACCATTTTCTTTTTTATCTTTCTTTTTAGAATTTCTAAGGCTGTTAAACTTATCAAATGACGTATCCACTTCTATATTTTCATTGTAAAATATATTTTCGTTAAGACTCTGTGACATTATATCTACTGTAGTCTCGATTTTCTTTTTATCTTTATTTTTACGTTTTAACGAATCGAAATTTCTTTCCCAGAAGCCTTTCTTTTCTTTCGAAGAATTAGAAGATTTTGAAGGACTGCTATCAATTTCGATTGGATCATCCAAATCAGTCACCCGCCTTTCAATATCAACTATCATGGATTGCGACATTTGATCTATAGAATTGAATTTATCTTTTAGCATCTTATTATGACTTTCAAAATTGGATATTTTTGCAATATCTAAGTCATCACTATCTGAATTTTGTGGGGAATAACCGAATTCTCCTGATTTTGCTCTGGTTTGGTCAGTATAAAACGCACTATCGGGCGATTGAGTTCTTTCTATATCATTTAACTTTGTAATAATAGGCTTTATTTCTTTTTCTATTATCTGTACTTTTCCAGTTAAATGTTCAACGTGATTTAGAAGTTTAACGTATTCTGCTTGTAATACTTTAGTTTCTTCTAACGCGGATGTTAAATTAACGTTTGCTTCACACTTTAACGTGAGTATTCTTTCTTTTTGAAGTTCTATTTTTTTAGTTAATAACGTTACTTCGTTATCTAAGGCTTCTCTATTTGCTAATCTATAAGGGAAAATAAATTGAATTTTATTAAGCAATTATTGAGGCTATTATTGTCACATAAATATATAAGAATACAAAATAAACGTCACCAAATATAAATTACAGTCAACAACATTTAATAGATCGTTTGATTATTTTACGTTACTTTGTATCATATAACAACATATAAAAAAAATACTCTCACGAAATTAATCTCAACTCAATTAACACAAGGCAAAGCTTCATTCAGACTCAAAAATTGGTGTGTGAGAAACGGAGTGTCTTAATACTAGGTTCGCTCTGCCTTTCCTATATGCAGGATACAGCGTGAAATCAATAATCACTTACAATTCTGACTCTTCTTCCAAATGTTGAAACTCTAGATCTTCAAATATTTTCGTTTCGTTGTCCAATATGTCTTGAGCATTTTGCAATTCTTCTAACGTGGCTTTATTTTCTTTTAAATCCTTTTCAATTCTGTATGACATTAGAGTATCATTTAATTATAATCTTCTTCTTACTAATATTATTATCATGTAATGTTTGTTCCACTTTGACGCAAAAAGTACTGAACGGATTAAGATGAAACTTTATAGTAATATATAAGCGTATAAGCAAACGTAAGAATAATTATGTATGGATTTAACAATTATTTAAGCGGACGAAGCTGTCTGTGGGTAGCTAGTTTCAATATAATTAAATAAGTTCAATTTACTTAAGAAATCTACTCATTATCACTACTAATTAAGTTAACATATCCTAAGCTAATATCTAGGGACCAATATCTCGCAGTTGAGGTAATGTCTGACTGTAAACACGATGTTTGTGGGTTTGATCCTCATTTGGAAGTAGGAATTATTTTTATTAATCTCTGGTAGACAAAGTGCGACATTGAGTTTTATTATTTACATTTAACACATGGTGTCTTAAATTTGGACTAAAATTAAAGAACCGTAACTCTCAACACGAAGTTCCCTCTGCATACCCAGCTTCCTTCAGGATACTGTGTGAAATTAAAACAAATATAAAATAAAATGTACCTTTCAATTTTCTTAGTAGCAACTTCAACACGATCTTTCATTTCATTTTGCCGCGCTTTTTGTTTTTCTATTAGTTGTTTTATTTCTCTTTCAATAGATTTGGTTTTATCTGTTAAATCGGACTTTTTCTTCTGTTCTATGTTTAGGATGGCTATTTCTGAATCGTATTCGCCTTTGATTAGGGCTTTTTCCATTTCCAACTATAAAAAAAGAATATTATTATTAGTTACCAATTTTATTATTTCGTTTTTTTTTGTGTTGTAGTACTTTAATAATTACGTAATAGTTAAAATGATATACAAAGTAAATTATATACACAATATTTACATTATTTATTTAAGAGAAATAATTATGACGTTAAAATTTAATGAAGTGAAGTAAATAAATGTTTTTTTTTTTTCGAATGAATATACCAATTTTAGAAGAGATAAAATTAGTAATATAAAATAAAAATTATAGGCACTTTTAAAATAAAAGGATATTGAACAACAACTACTTTGTTAAGCATGAATTTAATGTACTAAAATAAAATAATAAATACATACTTCTCTTAAGATATCGTCCTCTTGTGATCTAATTTCAGTCATTTTACATTTGATTTCATGTATTTCTGATACCAATTTCCTCCTTTCTTCTTTCAAATTTTCGAATCTAGATTTTAATTCATCTAGATTTTCATCTAAAATTGCACTACCTATGGAGTCAACTTCGTTATCAATTTTCTTTATGTCATCACTAATATCTCTTATTAAACTATTACGATTATTTTGTTTTAAATCTTTCTCAAATTCTTCTAACTCCGGTATATCAGCCATTAATTCTTTTTTGACGTCATCAAAACTTTTATTTTTAGTTAAAGTTTCAATATTATCAGTTTGATCATTTATTTCAATATTCTCACTAATTTCGTCATTTTTGTCGGATATTATTTTAGAATATCTAAACTCTAGTTCATTTGTCAAATCATCGTCAATCATTGGTATTTCTTCTTCGAGACTTAATTGCTTTTCGATACCACTTATTTTGACTTCTCTATTAGTTTCTGTAATATCTATATTTTCATTATTAGATGAAATGTCAAAATTAGGTTTCGTCGTATTTTCAACCGGCGAAGGAGTTGGGAATATAAAATACTGTGGAGACGGTAAATTTTTATGTGCGAAAGTTGTTTTTATTCTTGTTCTTGGACTTTGTGTGTTAGGCGACTTAGGTTTAAAGCCTAGATTATTTTTGAAATATACATTTTCGTACGGACTTCCTACAGGTGACATGTTATGATTTTGACTTTGTAATTTTCTTATCATAATTGGACTAGATAGATCGTTTCTAGGCTCATCGAATATTGGTATGCCAATTTCGTCCATTCTGCCTATATTTTCGTAATTATTTTCAGATATAGTGACTTCAGGAGTTAAAGTTTCTGAATTAGTTTGAGATGTATCAAAGCTTTCGTAGTTAAGAGATTGGTTTAAAGATCTGTTGTGACTAGTATCAAACCTGTAAGAAAAATATTATTTTAATTAAAGAATAAAAAAAAATGTAAATAACTGATAACAATGTATGTAATCATTTAGTTTTTATAGTTTCTATTTATAACCTTAAGTATTAAAATAAATACAATACAATACTATTTATTTGAAAAAACATAGCAAGCAAAAGATAAAAAAAATATATAATGCGACAAAGTTAAGCCTGGATTAAATTAGAATCAACATGTAAACAACATTGTGTATTATTTGAGTATGTTTGTGATTTTTCATTTTGAATGATACATGAGAACAATTTCTTAGTATTAAATGATAATAATTTTAACTTCTTTTAAATTATTTTTTTAAGACTCAAAATATCTTAAAAATATGGAGAATAAAACAACACTAGAGTGTCACAACTCTTTCTTTACTGCCTACCGTGCCATTGGTAAAAATATTTATTATTAAGTGGTTACACCACCTTTTATTACAGGAATCATTGTTCAAATTTTATATTTTTGTGTTGATTATCCTCGACAAGTGTAACATAGTTTTAAATAAATGACAAAATAAATAAAATCTCTGATGAAGAGTCTCTTACTTATAATATCCGTCGTTAGTTTGTACAAAATTTGGATTATTCGCTGCGACACTCCTCGGTAACGATCCGTTCGTAATAATTTTATTGTGGGGCCTTTTTTCTGTAGGTGTTATTGGTACACCTAAAATGTAAAATAAAAAAATATATATTAATTATTTCCATTAGGAATTTCTTGTTAAGCCTATGAAGAGATAAAATGAGTTGCTTATCAATAAATGTATAGTTTTATAAAGGAATGCTCTGATACAATAATTATAGTACTTATAAAATTTGTAGTACGATATTAAGTAAGGTATTTAAATAATCGACATTTAAAAAATAAGAAAAACAATAACAAAAAACACAGTAACATAATACTTAAATCGGTCGATGTACTATAAGATAACCTACTCTAATTAATTATACTGATATATTAAAAATAATAATGATTACTACAAAAAAAATATTTTTACAAACGCTGGTAGCAGCTTCGATTTTTTTTATACATAATGATTGTGGATTTGAATTCAACTCAGCAATCGATCGATCGATCGATGTGATTGAAAACGAGTGCGTCTTGTGCGGTGGAACTCCCGGCCTTGTTACGTCAAAGTTCATTTAGATCACCGAGTGGGAATCGAATCAACGACCATCGTGTTTATACATAGTTAGTCGTTATTTTACTGCGCCTACTATGGATGCGCCTAATATAAAAATAAAAACCTTACCAGAAGTTATCTGCCTCTCGTATTCGGCGCACATATTGAGTATTTCCTCCAAACGAGCCGTTTCCGCTTCTTTTTGTTCTTCCTCCTTTATCCTATCTTGGTAAGCCTAAAAATATTTTATCATATAAATTATTGATAAGTTTTACGTTTTAAACTTGACTGTTATATTCACGTTTATCAATTATTGAGTAAATAGGTAACCAATAGTAATTTCAATTTTATTGTATTAAACTAAAAGCAAAAAATATAGTATGGCCAGATACGAAGAGCTTATGTAAAATATATTTTTTATAAATTTTTAAGCTCGTTTAAGAGTATTCGAAGTTAAATTCAATTGACCTAGATTTTGTACTTTAAAAAAAATGCACATATAAAGTATTAATATGAACATAACAATGTACTGTAACCGCAGTATTATAACATGATATAATAAACCATTTCAACACAATTACACCACACAATTGGTCGAATAAACTCAACTAATCGAATAAACTTACCAAACCGCAAAATAACTTATCGATTTTCCTAATTATTGTATTATACATCTGATTCTTCACATACAAATCATTAAACTGGTTAACTTTCAAGTCGTTGCCAACCATAATAACATTATTATTTTGTATTGGCGCCGAAATATTTTTCTCACTGGCAACACACATATTAGCCATCTTGCAATTAATGTCATTTCTTAAATTGTCATATGATTGTAAAATTTGTTTTTCCAATTTTATTATTTTCGCGTCGATTGTATTTTCATGGTTTCTAGTTTCGTTTATATAATGATTTGTCAATATTGTGTTTATTGTTCTGTATATTTTTATATCGTTTCGTAATTTGTGAACAATTTCGAGTTTTTCGTTTACTGAGGTCGCGATTTCGTTTACTTTATCTATGTTCTCTTTCACATGGCATTTTGTTTCAAAGGAGTTTTTCAAGTCTTTTAGAGCTAAAGTATTCTTTTTGAGATTCGCTACGAATAGTTTTAGAAGACGCTTGCGGGAATAACCCTTGTTTGTTTTCGATGATTTTGGAGTCATTTTGTACTAATTCACTTTGTTAATAATTACTCACTTAGCACTTATTAATAATACATTTAATTTATAGTTAAATAGATATGTTTAATCTGTGACCTGAGTAAAACAAAAAAAGGAATATAAATGATTTTCATCATGATTAAAACACAAATAAAACAATATAATTTTATTTTACCTCTGTTTTGTCACACAAAGTAATAAACGAACAACATTGCAAAACTATTAAATTAAAATGTAAATGTTTACATTATGTTAACAAAGATATCTATTCAATATTTTAAAAAATACTAGGCACTAACGCAAAATGATTTTCCATTCATTTTTCTCACAAAAAAAATCGATATTCATATTTTAGAAAAGATATCATGTCGCTTATAAACAATATCTATTTAAATATAATTATTTGAAGCCTAATTATTCGCCACAAAAACACTCTCACGTCACTTAAACAAAATCAATTTAATAATAATAATTTTGAGTTTTTTAAGTATTTTAGCCACCACGAGTTCTGTCCAACTGTCTTGCCGCAGTATAACCGCATCGTACTATTTGTATTTATCTCGACGTCATGTTATCTTTAGATATAACAATTTCTATTGTTGTAACTCTTCACAATTAAAACCGTTATCAGTTTTGATTCAATAAATGTTGATCTGACGATTATGTTATCACGTAGACGGCATATTTTAATGTTTATCATTATTTTATTATATACAGGAAGAACGTGGCTGTTTTTTTTTATTTATATCGTCGCTGCAATTTATTTTAATAGTAGTTTGTTTGTCAGCCAAATCCAAAATATTGTTACAAACTATTATTAAATAACGTCTAAGATAAGAATTAATTCTAAGATTAAGGAAAAAAAATAAATTAGTCTTACCTTGATCCTCATACTTTCAGCTTCAATACTCCTATCATATTGACAATTCGCATAAACCGGCGAATACTGCGGGTTCCTATCAAAAGCCGGCGAAGGCAAACACACAACTTTACCCACACCACACAAACGTCCATATTCACTTAAATCCATATTCAAATTATTCTTGCTAGATTCAGTCTTGCTATCCAAATTATTTTTACTAGATTCAGTCTTGTTTTCCAAGTTATTCTTGCTAGAATCATTCTTGCAATCCTTGCGATCTATGTTAATTTTACCATATATATTATTATCTGGCCTACTTTGTTGGTCGTTGTTAACTTTTTTTGGTAATTTAACATCGTTTCTTGAGTTATCATCAAAATTTCGAACTATATCATCGATTTTGGTTTTATTTCGTATGGCAACATTTGCGTAGGAACAGTTTTTGGGATCTAAACTATTATTTTCGTTCAACATGATCATTTTCTGTTCTTGTTTCTTATTCATATAATTTGGTATATTACGATTGCCCAAAACATCTTTTGCCGGTGTATTGACTGTTAGGGAATTCGAGCTGAACACTTTAGGAGATATTTCAATTTCATTAGTCGTATAAAATTGACTTCGACCGACATTTTTTTGTTGTTTCGCATAGTATTCGAATTTAGATACTTTGGCCATAATGCTGCCTATTTTGGGTCTGCCTTCTTGATCTGAATTTGAATCTGTGTCATCTTTGTAAGGCTTTCTCGGAGCTACTGGGGGTTTTTTTCTGGACATTTCTTTTAACGTCATATCTAGTTCATGGTCGAGTTGTGATAGTGAGTTGTCTTTGTATATTTTTTGTATGTTTTGGTAACATTGGTTCGTTGGGTCCGAGTGATGGTTGACGTATCCTGTAATTATAATAAAATTTGTTAAAGTTGACAAATTCTTATATATACCTAGTGAATAAATTAATATTTTAAATATTAACATATGCCAGAGTGTGAAGTTATCAGTCTAATTTATGTTTCTATAGAAATACTTATTTCTTATAACAAATTTTAAATGTAATAATATATGTAATATAACTGTATAATAGCTAAAACAAAATTTACCAGTCGGCAAGCACTGTTCGTTAGGCGTAAACTGTATGGGCGCCATCGACACGTGCCCGGACGGTAGTACTGACTTCATGAGCTTAGCTTCTTCAGGATGGTTGAAACGTAAATAGTTCGATCGACCTATTGTTAACATGCTGCCTGGAAATTAGATAAAAATTGTAAATTAATAAGTAATATTTTATTGTTCAGTTTGTTTTTACTTTCACGCCGCGATTCTTCTTATAGCAGGATAGGCTGTGGGAAATCTAGGGAATATTTTCTAATTTTGTTTTTATTTTATTGCCCTTTCAAAACACCTATATCTAGTTGTATTGCTTAAAAAATAATAATTCTATTAGTTTTTACCCTCAAATAAAGTAAGCAATTTTTACACGCACTTATATGGAAAATAGTTAATTTCAATTATTTCATACAAGTGTGCCGAAAAATAGCCATAGATGACAAACCATACGCTATTTTTCATACATGGAATAAAACCTCCAAAGTAATCGTAGACATTTTAACATAACGATATTACTAATGGCCTATTATAAAAGTAATCTCATATAATTATACAGTCGATGTTTACGGCTGAGCTATAAACTGTTGACGAGTGCGTTACCGGCCATGAGAGGAACTTATATAGATTTTTCACACAGCTCTTACTTTTTATGGTGTTTCAACCCCACAATGTATACAAACGACTATGTAGTATATAAAGCTAATTTGTAATTTTGTTCTAATTTCAATATTCAATAAATAAAAAAAAATTCTTCGCAAAATAAATTACTTCAATATATATTTTATCATACCTTGTGACAACCTGGTAGGTTTCTCCACCGGTAGGCCATCGAGTAGCGTAGTACCACTTATAGGGTAAAGGGTAACGACGCCATGGGAATTCTCCACTCTACAATGCACGTTGGCCACCCCCGTTCCCACTACGTAGATGTCGCATGTTGGGTCAGAACCTATTGTTACTCGACCTGGAAATAAAATAAAGGTAAATTTACTTTAAGCTGTATGCGCAGCAGATAGTAAGGCATAGGGAACCTGATGTTAACACACTCGGTTCTTCATATTCCGCCGAATTGTCGAGACATTAAATGATGAGTAGCGGATCTCAACGCTGCAAGTCTCAAGTAGGTATTGAACTCAACACAATTTGCAATCTAACTGCAGAATCTAAAATAATAGTAGTAATATTCTAAAATTCCAACCGACCAAATTCAAACCGACTACTTCTGCGTCTGATATGTGCTACGAGCCCTCGTAAGATGTTCTTATCTGATCTTATAATAATTACTTCAAATATCTAAAACGTCTGACAATATAGGTACACCCACACCGGAGAATAAATAATTGTAATTTCCCCACTCTGGTAACAAGACAAAGCGCGCAGTTGAGTTACGCCACTTAAAATACAATGTCACGAATATTAACTATAGGTATATACTAATTGTATGAAGCTTACCTTGTTTAATAGGATGTAACGTAACGGCGGTGCTGAGACGACCCGTCCCGAGGCTGACGAGGTGCGGAGTGTTAGTCGCCACCCTGGAAATAAACAAACATTGTTTTGAATATAATGTAACCAGCATTTTGCGTTTGTGTGTCGTTTTAAACGCAACGGGTATGGGTTCAATTTCCAGTCAGGGAAACGAATAATTTTCATTTTCCCCCTATAATAACAAGACAAATGGCGGCGTTTGTTTCCGCTACTCAACACGTGAAACTGAAAGTGTTTGTTTTTAATGTTTTTTACACATACAAATATTTCGTAAAGCTTGTTATTTAAACTTTTGAATTGAATTCAACTTTGTTGTTGAAAATGTTTTGAAAGAAAAATATCTAATATGTTTGTAGTACTTTACACAATTATGATGTAGGTAACGCAGGATTTGAACCTATAATCTTTTATGTATTCTTTTGTATGATCTAAGCACTTATATAAGCAGAACTTAACGTCGTTATAAATCTTTACCTTACTTTATTAGTACTTAGGCACACAATAAAACAGAACCTAGGCGGGCGTGCGGAAGCGTGAACTTACAGGAAGTCTATTTTCAGATCCTTTGTTAGTTTCGCTCGCAAAATTTGTTTAGGTGCGCTAGACTTAAAATGTTTTGAGCTTAACCGACTTCAAAAAGTGTTGGTTTTGTTAATATAATTATATCTGCCATAAAATTATTTAGTATTCGCGATAGTTGTTTATCATCTGTATACTTTCCGAATTAACCATCACATGTACCTGCTGTAAAAAAAATTTAGAAACACTTTTTTCTATTTTCCATTTTTCGTTTCCTTAGCATTGTGTACTAAAACTATTGTAAAAATAACATTATAAATACTATAACGGAATTAAAAATCAAATATTATTTATAACTACTCTGCACGAATACTTTAGGATCATAAATAATATTTAACGACCATTAAATAAAACGAAATTCATTTCCAATAAATCTGGTAAATTGACATTAAAGGAAAAAAAAGATAGCAGGATATAAATAATAATATGGCATGTGGCGTGCGACGACGCCTCACGTGCATCTGTTGTAGATATTTCTGTGACGCTAGAAACACCAAATTCATCACTAATTAAGGACTTTTACTTAATTTTTTTATCAACTACATGCTGTCAGCAAGACAGAGGGAACCTAGTGTTAAGACACTCCGTTACCCATTTTAGGCCAAATTCAGAAGGCATTGTGTGTTGAGTAGCGGAACTGAACGCCGCACTTTGCTCGATACCAGAGCGAAGAAACGAATATATAAGTTTAAATAAATATCTCGTCGAGTGGGGATCGAACGTTAATTTTTAAAATTATTTTTGTTTAACAAAATCAAAGTAGGTACGTTTTAATTTGTGTAAAATTATTTTTTACTTTTTAGCGCCTTGTTTGAAGGCGGTTTTTTTTGTATTTTTTAACATTCTTCTTTGTAAATTTATTTTACGATTTTAAGTGATGGGTAGACCCCAAAGGGGTGTATAGAAACGAGTGTATAGAAGTACGTACATCTGAATATATAAAAAAAATAGTTTTTTTATTTAAAATATAAGTCTTCTGGTTAGTAAACCAAAAAGAAAATATTATTTTAGATTCCATAACTCAACATCAGTATCTACTCCGAAAAATGAAGACGAACGGAGTGATTTGTCACAGAGTTTTCGTCTTACTTCACAAATTACAAGAGAAGATAAAAATACCAAATAAAACAAATTTACTACTCATTTTAAAATCAGTCAACCTAAAATCAATTATTTATCGCGTCATTGAATTGGTTTCGGAGAAAACGGGGGTATCGCGTAAAAACTTGTTCGTTCCGTAAATGGCATCTACGTTAAAATACAGTACGGTCAGCGAGTCTTGGCCGTTTTTTCTTCTGATTATTTCCTTACCGACTGAAGGATGCGCTATGAGCGCAAGTGATGATGTTCAGAAAACCTAACTTTAGGGCGGCCACAACTCGACGACCGTACAATACTTTATAAATACTTCGAATGTCCATATAATAAGGCGTCTGACATTGTTCAGCAAATTCCGCTTTCGCATCAGGAAGTTGGTACTTATATCTTTAAATAACATTTCTTTGGGCAATTCATTTAAACGGGATTCTTATTGATAAAATCTTTAACAATAATTACGTTGAAGCCCCATAAAAATTTTAAGAATTTGAATCCACTCTCAGACAATACCATTAAGTCAACTTAATTCATGGTGATGGAATTTGGTTGTGAAACTAAATTACTTTATGCGTTCAGATAGGTTATCCAAGATTTTTTAAAATTCTCAATATATCCAAATCATTATCTTAAGTCGACTAAAAATCTTCATATAAATAAGTAAGGCAAAATCAAAAGAATCTAGTTAAAAAAATCACACCCACATCTCATACAGTATCTATAGATGGAGATAAACCACATATGTAACTCGAATGACTAGGTTATGTCAGTCGTGGCGCAGAAACACAAGTGTGCGACCGTAAATGTGGACAGGGGTTTGATTTCCACTGGAAGTAATAAAATATTTAATATTTTCATTTTCTCACACTAGTAATGAAACAAAGCGCGGCATTGAATTCCACCACTCAACACATAATGCCTCCTCAATTCGGGGTAAAGTGAAAAACAAAAGTGTTTTAATGGGAACGTTGTACCTTAACACTAAGTTCCCAGTTTCCCTCTGCCAAGTGGAGTGCCTGTTAAGTGCGGAACAGAGAGTGAAGCGTTTTATTAATTATATTTATTTTTATTGTAGTTTCACGCTTTAGCAGGCAGGCAGAGGGAACCTGGAAACCTAGAGTAAAGACCCTCCATTTCTCATTAACACACTTTCGCTCCCCACTATATATTTTCTTACTAGTATACAATTCAAACATAAAATAAACTATTGAATAACTTACTAAGGCTATTTATAATAATAAAATAATGAAAATAATTACCGCGATACATCCCTATTCGACCCACGAACTAAGAAACTTTTCATACAAGCAAAATAATCTTTCATATTATTACATATTCCGATCCACAGTAGGTACATATGAATAACAGAACCAACTGAGCAAATTGAATCGTGTGTGAATTTCCGCTTTATCGTTTATGATAAGAGATGACTGATGTGATAAGAAATATAAACACTTGTTGTAAACTTGATTTTGATATGTTGAGAATTTACTGAGAAAAACTAGACATAGGATATTTAAAGAACTTTTCACTGTAATGGATAATTATTTTTTAATGAAATTAATCGTATACAAAGTATGTGTGAAAGTATTCTTATTTTTTTTGTATATTTTCGTTTTCCTATATTATTATTACCATAAATAATTTTTAAAAAATAATAAAAGTAGTAAATAATTAATCTCAATCAATCAATAAGCACTATTTAAATAATATTTCAGATAGCTGCTGTTAAACTTAAGTATTAACTATAAAAGACGATTAACAATAAGCCGGTTAACGATTTTCCAGACAATCTTAGAGGCCTAGGAAACGTGAAACGCCAAGACAGACATATAATATTACAACTTAATACATATACATACAGATTACATATCGATAGTATGTAGAGGTATAATATGTTTTTATTTCTTATATGAATACACATAAATTTAAATTCCAATTGTTAGAGCTAGCGTCTAATGTAAACGCGAGGGTTGTGGGTTCCAATCCCACGAGAGAAATAAAGTGCTTCCATTTGTCCACTCTCCTCAGAGTAGAAAGGCGTGGATTCCGTTCTGAATTTCCATTTTTGTCCAACACTAGGTTAAAACTAGGATCTTGGTCTACCCTGCTATATCCACAATACATCGTAAAGCTAAAATAAAATCTCCAGACTTTACTTAGAATTGTTGCTATTAGATCATATGCAAATAATAAATCCATGACGAGTTCAAAGATAAAATAAAAATAGCATTGCATATTGCTAGAATGTGTCTGCCCATACTTAATGGTTATAGTTTATCTTCCTCAGAACGTCCATAAATAGTTTAATAGGTAGATGATAAAAAATAAAAACTTCTTTGAAAATAAAAACGTCCTTTGTTCGTATCAGAGTAAAACTACTTAATATTTCACGTATTAAGAATGATTTGCGATTGCGACACAAGTCAACACAAGTGTACATTAAGGCCCGTCTCCTTAACTTTTTAATAACTTCAAGCTGTATCCCGCATACAAAAGGGTAAGTAAAGGGAACCTAGGGACACTCTCTTCCATCCGTACCGCTCAATCAAAAGTCATTACACCACACGGCCTCTTACCAAGAAGTTACCTAGAATCTCGGAACAACAAAACAAACAAACAATATAATTCCTCCAACTACCAAGAAAAGGGGCAGCGAGTAATAAATAATTAATTAGAGAGAAATTACCGGCGTTAGTATTATGCTTGCAACTATACGTTCACTTTCACATTATTTATTCAGCATTGTTAAGATCGTTAGCGACTCTGAAACTTCTAAGTGAATTAATGTATTAGTTTAAGATTATATAATATACTATCTTTGTTAAGATATGTTTATTTGGGACGATAAACGGTTACTAGTTCGATTTCCAATCAGTGGTTAATTTTAATTTCTTTTTTTTTAAAACAAAGTGTGTCCTTTACGTCGACTCTATGTCGATCTCTACACGTTTCTTTATTCTCTCTGCTTAGTATATTTTATGCTTATAAATCTTCACTATAAAACATAATTATATACAGGACAACACTGTTAAGTATCAGTGTAGAAATACAATATAAAAATGTGCATAATAATTGCTTCTATCTCATAGTAAAACGTATATTATAGCATTTTAAATGTATCTACGTATTTAATAATGTACTAATTTATTTGGAGCCAGTCAAGGCGGCAAGATGTGGTTCGATTTTGGAATAGAAAAATTAATATTATCATTTTTAATATTTTCGTTTCCTCATTCTGGTAACGACGCAAAACGCGGAGTTGTGTTCCGCCACTCACTCGTACTACTCAGTTACATACTGACTCACGTGTCTTAACAGAAATGAAATATCTTAACATTAAGTTCTCAAGTAGTCCACCAAAAGACCGACAGAAATAATGTCAGTGTTTAAACATATCAAATAAATAATGTTTATAAAAACAACCGACTTGTGGTCACTCTACTCTCTCCTAATTTTATATCACCTTTAACATTTAGCCTGTACGAGTGTGAATTGTGTAGCAATCAACGTTATTTATAATTACTTTCATTACAACTGACATTCGTCTTTATTACAATAGCATAAGATTGTTTTTAACATTTTGGGACAAAAATAAGTAAGAATATTTTTCCTTTAATTCTTTTTTTGTTTATTTATAACTGACTAAAAATAAGTATGGGTGCTGTGAAAAATACTTTAGAGATAAAAAATGTAAATATAACCCATTATTTTTTTACTAATCACCATTTTTGTTGTCAAATATTTGTCGCTCTCGTGGCTTGACGTTGTGGGTTCGATCCCCACTCAAGTGTCAATATAAATACTGTTTATTCTCCAAAAAAATAAAAAAATATATTATTAATTAAATATTCCACCATCCTGGACCCAATCCCCAAGCAAACCCCCCAAACCTAAAACCCATACCAAAGCCACACAAATCCCAATCACAAATCAATATAATCACACTAATGATACACTCACAGCATCTCGCCGGCACTTGAACTTTGACCCTCTCCCATCTAACCGAGTCGTTAACCATTTAACAGCATCAGCTGATACCAAAGTGTCAATGACACCAGCGCCCTTGGGCTGTATGACGTTGGATCAAGGAAAGTTGGGATTTACTTTGAATAGGTTTCTCTCTTTGATTATTGGAGAAACCGGTGAAGCGCGTTTTGCTAAGTGAATGCAAAATAATGTCCATGTGATCATTTGCTGCTTACGTAATGTTTATTTACAATATTGTTTGTGTTATATTATGGGTATTGTTATTTTAATAAATATTGTAATTTAGTACTAATAGCTTCATTTAAATATTAAAGTAACTTTATAGAGCATTTATAACGCATTAATTAATTCGAATTTTTTACACCTCGTGGTAATGATTGGCGCCAGCATTGCCGAGAATTATGATTATAAAAAGTTCACTGTATTTTAAAGCACTGTTTTTTTGTAAGCCAGTCGTGGCGCAGTAGCACAAACGCGTAATTGTCAACGGCACAGGTTGTGGATTCGATTTTCACTCTAGGAAATGAAATATTTAATGTTTTCATTTCTTCACTGTGGTATCGAGGCAAGCAAACAACAAAAAAAAGCTTCAGAATGTGTTGGGGAAANTAAGCCGGTTAACGATTTTCCAGACAATCTTAGAGGCTTAGGAAACGTGAAACGCCAAGACAGACATATAATATTACAACTTAATACATATACATACAGATTACATATCGATAGTATGTAGAGGTATAATGTCTTTATTTCTTATAAGAATACACATAAATTTAAATTCCAATTGTTAGAGCTAGCGTCTAATGTAAACGAGGGTTGTGGATTCCAATCCAACGAGAGAAATAAAATGCTTCCATTTGTCCACTCTCCTCAGAGTAGAAAGGCGTGGATTCCGTTCTGAATTTCCATTTTTGTCCAACACTAGGTTAAAACTAGGGTCTTGGTCTACCCTGACATATCCAGAATACATCGTGAAACTAAATTAAAATCTCCAGACTTTACTAAGAATGTTTGCAATTAGATCATATGCAAATAATAAATCCATGACGAGTTCAAAGATAAAATAAAAATAGCATTGCATATTGCTAGAATGTGTCTGCCCATACTTAATGGTTATAGTTTGTCTTCCTCAGAACGTCCATAAATAGTTTAATAGGTAGGTGATAAAAAATAAAAATTTCTTTGAAAATAAAAACGTCCTTTGTTCGTATCAGAGTAAAACTACTTAATATTTCACATATTAAGAATGATTTGCGATTGCGACACAAGTCAACACAAGTGTACATTAAGGCACGTCTCCTTAACTTTTTAATAACTTCAAGCTGTATCCCGCATACAAAAGGGTAAGTAAAGGGAACCTAGCGGAACACTCTCTTCCATCCGTACCGCTCAATCAAAAGTCATTACACCACACGGCCTCTTACCAAGAAGTTACCTAGAACCTCGGAACAACAAAACAAACAAACAATATAATTCCTCCAACTACCAAGAAAAGGGGCAGCGAGTAATAAATAATTAATTAGAGAGAAATTACCGGCGTTAGTATTATGCTTGCAACTGCTAGTATACGTTCACTTTCACATTATTTATTCAGCATTGTTAAGATCGTTAGCGATTCTGAAACTTTTAAGTGAATTATATGCAATTAATGTATTAGTTTAACATTATATAATATACTAACTTTGTTAGGATATGTTTATTTGGGACTAAGACGATGGTTACTAGTTCGATTTCCAATCTGTGGTAAATTTTAATTTCATCTTTTTTTTATAACAAAGTGTGTCCTTTACGTCGACTCTATGTCGATCTCTACACGTTTTTTTATTCTCTCTGCCTAGTATATTTTGTGCCTATAATCTTCAGTATAAAACATAATTATATGCAGGACAACATTGTAAAGTATCAGTGCAGAAATACAATATTAAAATGAGCGTAATAATTATTTCTATCTCATAATAAAACGTATATTGTAGCATTTTAAAGATATTTAGTTATTTATATACTTATAAATACAAAAAAAAATACAGTCGAATTGATAACCTCCCTTTCTTACAGAAGTCGGTTAAAAATATTAATATTTCTACAAAATGTATCAATTTCTTTAACGCCAGTTGTGGTGCAGGATACAAACGTGGGACTGAAAAACGACAGTTTGTGGGTTCAAAAATATTAAATATTTCTTTTCCTTTGAAGTCCGTCAAGAATTCAACACGCAATGCCCCCAGAATGCAGCAGAAAGTGTAGCAGGAAGTATCTTACTGGGAATGGACTCTCTTCCTAGGTTCCTAGATTGCCTTGCTCTACTCTGCTATGGTTTACTACCTGTAAACCATTGCGTCTACCAAAGCTACAACTGAAATAATTTTAGTATTTAAACATATTAAGTAAAAAAATATATTTAAAAAACTGACCGACTTGGTCACTCTACTCTCTCCTAATTTTATATCACCTTTAACATTTAGCCTGTACGAGTGTGAATTGTGTAGCAATCAACGTTATTTATAATTACTTTCATTACAATTGACATTCGCCTTTATTACAATAGCATAAGATTGTTTTTATTATTTGGAGACAAAAATAAGTAAGAATATTTTTCCTTTAATTCTTTTTTTGTTTATTTATAACTGACTAAAAATAACTATGGATGCTGTGAAAAATACTTCAGAGATAAAAAATGTAAATATAACCCATTGTTTTTTTACTAATCACCATTTTTGTTGTCAAATATTTGTGGCTCTCGTGGTTCGACGTTGTAGGTTCGATCCCCACTCAAGTGTAAATATTAATACTGTTTATTCTCGAAAAAAAAAAAAAAAATTAAATATTCCATCATCCTGAACCCAATCCCCAAGCAAACCCCCCAAACCTAAAACCCATACCAAAACCACACAAATTCCAATCACAAATCAATATAATCACGCTAATGATAGCTCACAGCATCTCGCCGGCACTTGAACTTTGACCCTCTCCCATCTAACCGAGTCGTTAACCATTTAACAGCATCAGCTGATACCAAAGTGTCATTGACACCAGCGCCCTTGGGCTGTATGACGTTGGATCAAGGAAAGTTGGGATTTACTTTGAATAGGTTTCTCTCTTTGGTTATTGGAGAAACCGGTGAAGCGCGATTTCCTAAGTGAATGCAAAATAATGTCCATGTGATCATTTGTTGGTTACGTAATGTTTAATTACAATATTGTTTGTGTTCTATTATGGTTTTTGTTGTTTTAATAAATATTGTAATATAGTAAGTACTAATAGCTGCTTCATTTAAATATTGAAGAAACTTTATAGACCATTTAAATGACGCAATAGTTAATTCGAATTTTTTCCACCTTGTGATAATGATTGGCGCCAGCATTGCCGAGAATTATGATTATAAAAAGATCCCTGTATTTTAAAGCACTGTTTTTTGTAAGCCAGTCGTGGAGCAGTAGCACAAAGGCGTGGCTGTCAACACGACAGGTTGTGGATTTGATTTCTACTCTAGGAAATGAAATATTTGATGTTTTCATTTCTTGACTCTGGTATCTAGGCAAGCAACAACAAAAAAAAAGCTCCAGAATGGGTTGGGGAAATGGAGTGGAGTGTCTTATCGTTAGGTTCCCTGTGCCTACCGTGCTTCATGCGAGATACAGCGTCAAGCTGAAAACAAATGACTTGAAAACTCTTTCTTCTTCTTCTTCAATTATCAATAATAATAAATCAAATAAAAATTACCTAACAAATGCGTACCACATAATCATCAGAGCTAATCGGCATACCCTGGGTGTACATTACTATTACTCTCGCACAAGTGTCAGGTTCCCGCGCAAGTGTCCAGTTACCCATGTGTGATATTGTGCGGTAGTACTGTTTATCGTGATTTGTGGTCGATGGCTTCGTTGAGAGGATGGGGTGGTTTTAGATTGTTTAATGATTGGTTGAGGTAACACAAAGGTTATAGTAGGGTAGGCAGAGGGAACCTTAAGACGCTCCGTTCCCTTCCGACGAATTTTCGAGGAATTACGTATTAAATGGAGGAGCTCAACTTGTTAGAACCAAGAAATGAAAATGTTAAAACATAACAATTCATTTTGCCAATTCCCAATCAAATACATTAAAAACCATATGTTAAAAGGAATCTTCATCAATGATTTATACAAAAAAAAATCTAATTTAGATATAAAAGTGTTTACAGATTAGACTGTAACATATGAATATTATGTAATTTTTAGTTTATGCTAACTCCAATTTCCTGGGACTGATAAGACTTCTTGAGACAGAGTTTCGGAAGTATCTAATTCTCCCATCCGGGCTAACCTTAATATATTGATTGTGCTGAGAGACTACCATTATTGATAGATACTTGTTAGTCGGATGTGGTTAATTCTTAGTGCTACAAGTGCTTCTTTTAAAATGAAACATGAGAATTTAATATTTTGATGAAATAATCAGATTAATCAAAGATAAAAATTATATAAACATTGTTATTAGTTTACCTGAACTCATCATGGGAATCCAGATACGACAAGAAAACCTATTACATCTTCTGGAGTCTTGACTCTCTCTAGCACTTTAATCAATATTAAACCTCTATCTCTATCTCTCGTATTTCTTCATCGTTATAAAATTTTAGTCCACAATCCTTGTTACGACACTGCCATGATATTTTTTTATTGTTTAAGTAATTTAAATTTTCACTGTCAGTGCGAGTATTGTGGGTTCAAATCTAACTTCGAGCAATGAATTATTTTTATTTCCCTCTCTAAGCGCCCATGATGCGGCATGGATTCTAATATTTTGAATTACAGCGGAGAACGAAAAGTTTTGACACTAAATTTTCTCAACTCAACCTTCTAACAACACTAAATACAACAAAACAAGTACTGTAAAAAACATATTTTCAAATAGAAACAAACATTTTCCATTAAAGCTAACCACACAGATTATTTTAAGCACTTTTTTGTACCTACTGTGCAAATATTTAACCAAATTTAAAATTCTACAAACGCCGCCGATGGTTTCATGTTGACGCAAGCGACTGTCGAAACGAATATCAATTGCTTTCGATATGATTGTAAATAATTGTACAGTTGATAGGGCAAATGATTTATTTGATTTGGTATGTTATTTATGTATCTCGTCATTGTTTATAGTAAAAAATAAATTTAATCAGCTTCACGCTACATCCCGCAAACAGCAGGGTAGGCATAGGGAACGTAGTGTTAAGACACTCCGTTCCCCTTTTTCTGCCGAATTCTGGAGTCATTGCGGGTTGAATGGCAGAACTCAACGCCGTGCTTTGCCTCGACACCAGAGCGAAGAAATGGAAATATAAATTTAAATAAATATTTTATCTCCACGAGTGTGGATCGAACCCACAATCAGTCGGTTTTACAGACACACTCTGTGCCCCTATGCCACGACGGCCTCAATGTTGTAAATAATTGATGAAATCAGAACAAACCAGAATTGATTCAATTTTCTGGAACAAAGTCCATGTTATTTTATTCATGCATCGCACAGAGATTTACAATTCTGAGTGTAGACTAATGATATCTGTAAATAAAAACTAAATTGATGTTGAATGTTTTGATCTATAAATTGTCAATTAACGGCGTTTACTTGCGTTAGGTATGCTTTAGTGTAATGGTAAAACGTTAGTAATGGTAAAACATGTAATAACTTTATTAATTGACTATCCTGCTGTTGCGTTAACTTTAAAACTTAAAATACGGAATTAATTTTTAATTTCAATTGATTTAATTTTTTTTCCTGTTTTCGTAGGAATTTGGGAAAATCTTCTTTCACTGCTCTCCTACTCATTTCTTTTTAGAGACCATCACACAATGTCCTTAGAATTGACCGAGGTACAAGGCAATATGCAAATTAGCGGATGTTTACTGATTTACTAAGGACACCAATTAAGATAAGATCGCTCAAACACTCGAGTCCTCTAGAATACTAATTAGTAGGTGTGCAGAGACACCATTGGTACAGACGACAGATGCTGCAATAAAAACTTAAATGACGCAAATCTCCTTCAATGTATTTTAATGATTTTCCGCAAGATCGGCAAAAAGTAGTGTACCTACTCGTAGTTGTGTTGCAAAATATAAATATCGAAACTGGTAATCAAAGATTATTTTAAAATTGTAATATCTATATAAGTATTATGTACGGAAATATAGTATAATAAAATAAGCGGTAATGATGCAGTGGTTGTGAGTTCAAACAATGATGAGGGGAAAAGTTTATTTTTAAAATTTACATGATATCGTCAAACTTGTTTGCCGCCGCTAAAATTATGTGTTTTACATAATTTAACGATTTTAAACGATTTTTCAAATCAATTATTTATCAAAGTGATTGTATTTTATATTAAGTTAAGACTTATTATTAAGATAAATGTCTGAAAATATATTTAAACACCAAAACTGTATTTTCATCTCTATCAACTTTAGCTTTAAATAGTTCTAAATATCATCTAATAACCATTTTAGAAAGTGAAATAAAAATAAAATCTTGTCAATCTTGTAAATACGCAAAAAAATGTAGATAATTATTGACATAACCTTACGAAGACGATTAAGAAAAAGTAGAAAAAGTCGTCATATCCAAATGCAGCGAACACCAACGATAACGCAAGTACTTAGTTTATTGCTTTGACGTACTTAGGTATTTTTACGTAGGATTACCCTCGGAGAAAAAGAACCACCATTTCTTCGCTCTGGTGTCGAGGCAAAGCGCGGCGAGTTCTGCCACTCAACACGCAATGCCTCTAGAATTCGGCAAAAAGTCCGAAACGGAATGTCTTAACACTAGGTTCCCTCTGCCTACCCTGCTGTGTACGTGATACAGCGTGAAGCTGATTTAGAACCTAGTGACTAGTGACTAGTAGTTATTTACTTTCTAACTACCCTAAGCTACTTTCCTCAAAAATTTCAATCGAATCTCCAACCGTCGCGCTTAGTGCACTCTTGTACCAATGCGCTAAAATGACCTCAAAATGAACTCCAATATGTAATTGTAAACAATGAGTCAAGTTCCCAGCGGTACTTTCTTTGAAAATGATTCACAAAATCCACGCACACACACTTGTTGGACACATGCTTTTATGTCATCTAATTTGATCATAAATTGTGTATGACTCGAACTGTATGAAAACAGAAGTTTACTTGCATTTCAACGCTCCCATATGTTATTGGAGGTAGCGTGCATCATATGTGCATTATATTTTTTTATTTTCTCTGAAGAAGCATTAACTTTTATTAGGCTTGTTAGTTTTTTCTTGTTGAATTTTTATTTTGAGCAAATATATTCACATAGATACTTTTGTATATTATGTATACAAAATTGATTTTATAGGACATTCTCCATTTGTTTGCTTCTTTATTTCCAAATTTCGTTATAGAAGTATATTTTTTTAGCTTCGCTGTGTAGAGAGAACCTAGAGTCAAGTTACCCCGCTCTCCGCTCTCCGGGAGAATTTGAGACATAGCGTTTTGAGTGGCGGAACTAAACGTCGCATATTTTCTTATTGGAACGAGGAAATGGAAACGTTTATGTTGTGATCCCGAGTGCATATAGGTACCTAATAATATATCTTAATTGAAGAAACCTATGAATCATCCGTTAGTATATATTTAGAAAAGCTGAAACTCTAACTCGGGGGGCACCAGCTATCATTCCGTCGTCACACTGCAACTGCAAGCCGTCATAGAATAAAACGAACATCAAAGGAAATCTGTCCTTACGTTCAATGTTGCATTTCGTGATGAATGAAACTACTTATTTATAATTGTGTTATTAAAAGACATTTTTTATTTAATTTTAGTAACAAATTACTTATGACATACGTTTATTAAGATATACGTTTATAATTTTATTAATATGTTTTTGTAGTGCAGCGGCACAGTGTTTCCTTGTAATAAACGCGACGGTCATGGGTTCGATTTGTGAGAATTAGTTATTTTCGTCTTTGTTACGCACATAAACATGCAATACGTACTTCGAAAAGGGACCGAGTGTCTTAACATCTAGGTAATTTATCCTAGCCACATGCGAGATACCAATGAAGCTAAAAAAAAATATACCTTAGTTAATTTCTTCACCAACAAGATAATTATTTTTGTATTTATTTGAAGTAGAGGTAAAAAATATGGTATTTTATTTATAAATGCTTTATATTTAAAGCCTAACGCTTAGGAAGCAACCATCACGAAGAGAGCATTTCTAAAAGTAAAAAAAAAACTATAAAATTTAGTTTCAATACATATTTTTAATTAAAACAGGCATAAATTTCAATTTAGGCTATTCACGGATCTACCGTGTAAACTACGAAAGATTTAAATTGACGAGATAAATCTTAATAATTCACATTGCTCTCATAACCGCCTTAGAGGAAGGAGAGGGGATACTGTACAACAATAACTAAAGAGAAGAATCAGGTCAAACTCTGTTACTATCTACGAGTATGTAAGTACGCGCGCATTTCTTCAATTATACTTAATTATACTCCTGCCACTCTGAGTGTATGAAAAAAGTTTCTTTGTTTATTTTTATTATGATAGAATTGTGAAATTATATAAATTATTAATTTTGGTCTCGTAAAAATGTTAAGATCGCACGGGGTAGTTCAATGTCCTGAAATATGGGGGGAATGTCTTAATTCTAGGCTCCCCTTGCCTATCCTGCCAAACCTGGGAGAAAACGTGAAACAGCTTTATTAAAATGTTATATCGCGAATTGTTTGAAGGAACCTAAAACTATCTTTATACTATTTTGGTTACTACTACATTTCTTTGGACGACAATCATTTTATCAAATTACAAAAAATTGACTAAAGACACAACGCAGACTCCTTTTGCTGTTAATATCAAACTATCATTATTATATCAAACTAACAATATTGTAAAGAGTTATTCAAAATCAATTACAATTATTATTTTTACTAATAAATGATAAAAGTCAATACTATACTGGTTCTATCAAATGAGAAAATAAATATTAGCAAAAGGAAATATCCAATATAAAAAAAAATCATCGAATTTACTATATAAGCACTTCCATTTACAAACCGGAAGTACCCATTTCCTCCATTTACAATACAATACAATAAAACCTAACAATCATAGCCTAGACTAAAATCAAAATCATCTTTATTCCATCTAATCTATGATCGCGACCAGGAATAGAAGGGGGTCACCGACCCATAGTTACATCAATTCTACTTAATTGTTACTGCACTCGGTCAACTGTTTACTGACTTTGATGTTACGCTTCCTCTAGAACAGGGGTTCCCAACCTTTTGTTGCTCAAAGACCATTTTTATATCAAAATTGCTAACAGGAACGACTCTGTAGGTATAATCAATATAAATTGTGATAATGAAACACAATTTTTAATTTGGGGTTTTCATGGCGAAGCGGCACATGCGTGTGACTGTAACGCGACGGTTGTGGATTCGATCCTCACTCAAGGAAATGAAATATTTATTTATTAGGTGTACCGGTATTCTTTCGCGTCCAACGCCTCACCGCATATGGGCTTCTGTGGACCACGTTTAGGCTTCTGCGGACCACTGGTTGGGAACCACTGCTCTAGAATGTTCAAATAGCCGTGGCATGGCCATTTTGGTCTAAAAACGTTGTTTTTATTGCGGTGTGTTTAGAAGCTTTTGATGTGCCTATGGTAAGAGCATAAAATTATTGGTGAGACCATCAGGCGAGTGTTGCAATTCTGTTCTGTAAACACTGACAGCGCGGATGTTGTGGATTCGATTCCCACTCAAAGGGATATTTTACTTCTCTATTCTAGTAACAAGACAAATCGCGGAATTAAGTTAACACGCTGTCTCTAAAATGGGGAAGTATTTTTATACTAGGTTCTCTCAGCCGTAGCCAGTAGCTCTTATGAGAGATTATTCCATTATTCCATTCTTCATTTCCCAGAATTTATGACTTGACAACTGCAAAGAAATTAAAATATAAAATTTTGCTCAATTTGAATTATAAGCCATTGCGTTCAGCTAAACATATGTCCACTTCGTCACAATCAATTTACTGATTTATTAAAAAAAAGGCATTTACATTTTTTATTCTTATATTTGCAAAAAAAAAACCAGTCCAAATTTAGATGGGAAGGAAGAGTGAATTAATCACTTAGAACACTCACCCAGAGACATCTTTGTCTGTCATGTTTATATTTTGCTGGTGAAAAAAATGATTGATAAAGAATCAATCATCAAAACAAAGGAGAAGCCGTCACGGCACAGTGGCACAGCGTGTGACTGTTAACGCGACGGTTGTGAGTTCAACTTCCACTCGGGGAATTAATTATTTAATATTTTCATTTACTCCCTGATAAGACAAAACGACAAAAACTTCGGGTTCTGTTATTATATGCAGAATGAAGAAGAAGAATCCAAATAAACTATAAAAAACATAATAAAATAGCGACATACATAAAAACGGGGCTGTCTGTGTGTCGCAAGCGTTTATTTATATGTTAACTTAAACGCCTATATCCGTAGCAACAGTTCGTGGAAGACTTACCCACATACCTACGTGCTTCACAATTAAGTATTTATTGCGTAACCAATACAGTGTTGTTGCACTTCAAAATGTATCAAAAGTTATTTATGATATGGGGAACTCACTGTTTTATAAAGAATTTATTTGCTATTTTTAGCGTACCCAAGTTAAAAAGCTGGCTAGTTTATACGAACTTCCAAATTGAATTGACTGAAACGTCAGTTTTCAATATATATTGAATTGTATGGATATTGTCTTTAAAGTTATGTCTGATGAGCACGAAACTAACACAAATTAAGTATAGATATACTATATTGTTATAACAATAATAAATAATAAAATTATAAACTACGCGGAAAGTAAAAACAAGAAAAGTAAGATTATTATGTAATAATATTTATATCCTAGTTCTATTTTAAACTTAGTATAATAAGAAAATATAACCATATTAAAAACATTTCAAAGTCGCGTGTCTCGTATTTGTATGACTTCTGATTTTTAACCTTGTAGAATGTTGACGCAAGTAGATTATACACGCACAGATTAAAATTTATATTAATTATGCAGGTGAAGGTAAAAAAAAGTATTTACATTTTTTATTATTTAAGTTTTTTTAAATTTATTAATGGTTTTTCTTTGATACCAAGGCAGAGCGCGGCGTTAAGTTCCACCATTCAACACGCAATACTTCAAGAAATCTTCCGAAAATGAGGAACAGAGTGTCTTAACGCTAGGTTCACTCTAAAAAAAATCATATACTATTATAATAAGAGTAATTACAACTGCTTTTAATATTATGTTTCAAGCGTCGTAAAACAACCTACAAAACATTAAAAAAGGCAAATATTATTTTTATTCGAGAGGCTTGTAAATAAAATGTTTAAAAGGACAATATTTATTTATTACCTTTCAGATTTCATATTCAAATATGCGGACGTGCTCTCTAGCGTGTATCTCTAAACGCTTACTTGCACAAATTAACCATGAATGCTTCAAAAGTCAAGAACTGCGTAGAACAGGAAAAACAAGAAGTGGGGTCTTTAGAATAATTTTAAATAGTCATAATATAATATATTTGTAGTGTATTCTACGGCGTACACCGCATATACCGATAGGCAAAAAGAACTTAGTGTCAATACACACCCTTACCCGCCTTAATACGAAATATTACGTGATGCGTGGAGGATCTCAACGCTGACAGAACAGAAAAAGAAAATAAGTTACTCCTCCAAGTCCACACTTGAATCATAAACGACACTTTTAAAATCAGACGCTGTAATCCAACTACTGCAGTATGACACTAAATGAAGTTATTAAAAATCAACGTTATGACATAAATAACTTCTATTTTTTCATGCTGTATCCCGCACTTAGCAGGGTAGGCAGAGGGAACCAGGGAACCTAGTGTTGAGACACTCTATTTCTACTAAGAAACATCCGTTCCCCATCTCTATTTAATCCACTAATTATTTATCTATTTATGTATTGTCTAAATCTATTACATTTAAATATTTAAAATAATTCCAATACTAGACATAACAAGTCACTCACAATTTGTATTTCATACAAACATAGGCTCAAGGTCTCTGACGTAAGCCTGTGTTGATTTTAGACAATACGATTTCATAGCTGGCTATTAAAATACTACTATATACACCTTAAATATTTCATCTTTATATTTAAATATCTAAAATACAAAAGGCATATTACATAAATATATAAGAAATAAATTAAAATATTTAGGTACCTTAATTCCTGTAACATGATTAAATGGGGCATAACAAACAGATTACAAAAACACCAAAAACGTGAAAAAAAAAATTTAAACACGCATCTACACGCTTGAGATATACATAGATCTTCATAATTGCATTTACTTTGGTCTTTATTTGTTCAAAATTTCAAAAAATACATTCGAAATAAAACTCGAACTGAGAACCATCAGGCACATCCTATTACATCACCACCACCAAGTTACAAGGGAGCAGCGCAATCGGTAAAAAAAACAAAAACAATTAAAGAACTAATAAAGATTTATTTACAGAATAGTCGATTGCAATAAAAATTTGCAAGATAAAAAATCACTATGACACAGTTACGACGTAGCGACCTAAATGCCGAGTTGACGGATGAATGCGCGTTTGTAAATAATCGAATTTCTGCTTACTTCACTTGACAGATTAAGTTACATCAATAATTACATTTAAGACTATCATAGGCCGTTGCGGCAAAATGCCACTAGCTGTGGGTTCGATTTCCGTTCGGGGGGGATTATTAAATTAGTTTATTGTCATTTCCCCGATCTGGTAGACGAGGCGCGACTTTATAAAAGTGGGGAATGGATTTTTTAACAACGTCATGGAAAAGTTTTTAAAACTTATAATATTTTGTTTTAGCTTCATGGGTTTTCCTGCATATAGCAAGGTAAGCAAAGACAGCCTTGTATTAATTAACATTAAGATAATTCTAACATAATGACACCATTAATTACAATTAATTGCTCCGTGTGAGAGTTACTTCAATAGTAACAACCATCGTGTTTATAAAGAAATTATAAATAAAAAACCAGTTTTTTTCCTTAATCTGTGTAAAAAGTATCTCCATCCAGAACGCTGTGCTTTTACTAAAACCGGTAAAATATCTAGATTGCGCTTATCACTAAATTCCATTAACTTGCTGCAAACTGCTAATGTACAAAAAATTAAAAAATATAATAAAGTAGCTTCACGCTTCTTCCAGCAGAACAGTCAGAGGGAACGTCACCACGTTCCCTCTGACTGTTCTGCTGGAAGAAGAAAATGGGCGGAAAATGCAATACGGAGTGTCTTAACACTTTAAGACACTCCGTATTGCATTGAAATATGACGTCAGTATCGGAACAGAAAACCGCGCTTTGTCGTGTAATCAGAATGAGAAAATGAAAATTGTTCCTCGAAAGAGAATCGAACCCATAACAATCGCGTTTACAATCAGTAATGCAATAATGCGAAAAAAATAAGTGAATTTTAATCTTATATCACTACTACTTTCATTAAAAAAGGCACAGAGGATGGTGTGGTTTATTTCTTATTGGCAAAGACCGGTAACTTACTCCTGCCATACCAGATACCTTGAATTCTTTAAGAGTAAGTCACCTAGTGAATATTTCCGTAGGACGCCGAAGTTATAATAAGTATTCGTTATACGATTTTTTGACTAATTCATTAATTATATTATTTTAGAAAACGTATAAAAATTTTAAACCTAGATTCGCACTCACGCCTATCGGAAATTAGAATTACCAAACTAATTCAAATACCGCACAATTTTTTTGTGATTCCTAAAAAAATATTTATCTTTCCTAAATATGGCATCATTTAAAAAAAAGTAAAAAAGTCTCCATTACTAAACGTAATTGCTACTTATCCACTCCAAGTTAGCGTTATTAAGTATCAAACAACCAGACAAAACCAGAAAACGTAACATATAATACACGAACAGATAGAACGATAGTAATGAGTAATTTTTCGCTCCGCTGACCATCCCCGGATGCATTACTTGTAATAACGGTTTAAGCGAACTTCGTCTTTAAGATTTAATATAGAGCATATAGTTGAGGTAATATTGGTATAATCGGTGTACTCTTACTATAAGAACTGTTTTTTTTCTTTATAAAACCAGCAAAATATATTAAACTAAATATAATCGTAACATTATAAAAATGTACATATGTAATAACTTGATAGACTTAAACTAATAGTACGGTGCGCCTTGAATAATCCTGTTAAAAATCTCAGTAATTATATAAATAAAATTTTCGGTAAATAGTAGATACTATAGAAATATTGTAAAAACAGATTTAAATTATATTCTAGTAACACAAGGAATGGTGGTTGTAGATTAAAATTTAGCTCAAGCTTTACATTTCAAATACGAGTTGGTGTGTTTGCATTGTCAGACGTCCCGACTTATAGCCCAAATTTTAAATGTCCCGAAAGGGGCAGATATTGTCCTTTCTTCTTGAATTCTTTTTAATCACTTTATTTTTTAATAAGCTACTAATAACTAAAAATCTAATTTTTTCCTGAAACAAAATTTGGCAACGCTGGATAAAACAAAGCATTTTTCCTCTACGTCATATTTTTAGATGGAACTTAAAAAAGAAGACCATAAATCAATAGGTTCTTTCTGCCACTTTTTTAAAATACCATACATAGCTTATCACACATTACCTCATAAAAAATTAAGGCTAATTTCAAGGTAACTTTACTGACCTCAAAGCGCTTCCTTGCTCCCGAACGTCGACTCCATTGATCGGATCCTCTGCCCTACTCGGCAATCCGGACATTGTGGACCAATCAGAGCATACGACGTAGGTCTTCACCAATCAGGAGCGAGATCACGTCATCGTGTCACCAATTCAGCCAATAGCGACCATTACCTATAAAAGACAGTTGCAAATTTAAATTCTGAACGCAAATCAGTTAGCCAAATATGGCGGAAAGGAAAGGAAGTTGTGTTGTTGTGGACATAAGCCGTTACATAACTGTTAATCAAATATAAAATGGATTATGGCGGTTTTACATGTGGTTGGGTGATTTTTTATTGTCTGTGGTTATAGATGCACGATATTTTATTTCGAATTATTAATAAAATTGAATTGAAAAAAGCAAAATATTTCACAATTATAACTTTTCACTTGTATTTTTTATCTATTACATATATTTTATAAAGAAAATTGTTTCATCTTTTGCTTTCAGATGTTAGGAGGCTAGTATAAGAGCTAAGGTTAAACTTTACATAAATAAAGTTCTCTATAATAATAAAATTGCTAAACAGCCTTAAGACACTTGGATATGAACAAACCATAGTGTCATTATATTGCGATTATGATCATTAAAAAATCAAAAGACAAATGCTTTTATAATAATACATGTAAAAACTGTAATTATTACTATAATAAGGATAAATCATTAAAAATGTTTGACCTTGAATAATAATAAAAGTTAAATTACTAGAAAAAACTATTTAAAAATAAAAGACATAAATAATTATCAAAACAAGAGGAATTAACTAACCCTCAATCTATCAAACTTTTCCCCCTGATAAAAAGACTAAAGGCATAAAATAAAGGGTTGAACTCAATGTTGGTCCCAAAAAGTTACTCAAGTAAAATGACGTTTAATAATCTGTATATAAACAAACTAAAATCTAATTTCTACGTTCATTTAAGTTTTTCTTACTCTCACATTACTTATAAGGTAAGCCATACTAAAATACACTTTCTATGAACCAAAAATAAAATTGAATATATTCTTAGTTAACAATATAAGCAAATAAACAACAATTTAGTACCAATAATAAATCCTCATTTAAAAAGTTATAAATTGTCAAAATCATAACTGAATGTCGCCGCATCAGTGATTGAGTTAAACGAATCTCCTGATGTATGGGGGTCAGTTAATATATTTAATTTATTTTTAAATTCAAGTTACTTTTTCAATTCCAGACATAAGTAGACAGAGAGAATTTAGTGGCGTGCCACATCACTCTCCAGTTTCTATTTCTTTAGAAAATTGAATTTTTAATATAATATTATGCAATAAAATTTTACCGTTTCTTAATGTATTTAACGCTATCATGATGCAAATGGAAAGTGCTCCACTAAAATAAAATGTTCCTAATATAGACACTAGTACGTAACACGCGATGGTAACGGGTTCAATTTTAATTGTTTATGATTTTACTTATGTTAGTTTTGTATTTATTAATAATGAAAATACATTAAGTAAATATTTTTTTAAATCGATTTAATTTATTTTCGTAATACTAAGCTATAAAAAAATTTAAAGTCAAAACACTTTGTTTTCAATATTGTCGCCTGTTTCTTGTCTAATCTTTAATTCCTAGTTTTGGTTACACAAAGAGGTGTTGGGTTTCCACCAACCCAAAATTCTGGTCGAGGGGTGAAAAGAAATTAAACATAATAATCCACATGATTCATTACATAAACATAAAATTAACCAAATATAATACCACGTATACATATATTTCAAACATTAGAAATCTCATCTATAACAGCATTAACCTTGTACAATTGGCCCATTTTCCTCTCAAAGTCGGCAACCTATCACTTACATAAGCGCTAACAATCACTTTACACTGAGAATTGTTTGACGAACAAACATTAATTGGTGGCGTAACCGAACCGTTATTAATAAACACTGTAATGTGCATTTTTTTCTTTTTTTTATACTAGTTTTTCGCTCGTGGCTTTGTCCACGTGAGATATATGATATTTCTTATACATGCATATATGTATAACTTTCTTCTTAAATGTCTATATATAATTGTGAAAAACATATATTACATTTATATGTTATAGGTTTGATTTCTATTTAAAATGTTTTTGTATTTAATTTTTTTTATGTTTCAACCAACAATATCTCAATATAGGTTGAGAGTGGGCAAAAAAAGTAATCACAAAGCCCTATTTTTTATTTTGCAACATTCTGGAAATGCATCAATTCTACGAGTGAATACGAGTAGGTATATTATGTAGGTACATATTAAATATATTCGAAAAATTTGATGAAAAACTAAAATTTCACTATCCATTTCATCATTATTCAAATAAATCACAACTTACCTAGGAACATAAAACTTTACGTAATTGGAATAACACTATATATTTCTAATTTTCTATCCTTTATATCCTTTTTAATTTTGAAGACATAAAAACTATGAATAGTGACCAAAATCTCTGCCCTACAAAGATCGATATTATTAAGCAATACTTACTCCGATTAAATGTAGATGGGTGTGCGGATGACCTCTGCCTTTTTAAAAAAAACGTTAAGCAATTGATCCCAAATGTAGATCAAACATAAATAATAGTTGGTACGTCCGTATATAATTAATAGTGATATATCACAAGATCAGTCAAGTTGGTCAATCAATATGGTCAGTCATGGTAAGTCAGTAATTAGACACTTAGATAACATTTGCTTCTTAATAACTGCACTTAGAATTACACTTGAATAAAACACTTGCACTTGCTTTTTCCTTTTATAACATTCTAAAACACTGATTCTATAGATGAACAAAATTTATACTGAGGAGACTGGCAACAAGCCATAATGTGTGGAAGTACGCGCATGCGATCTAGTCTTAGTTCAATAGTATGCTATAAATCTAACATAGATAAACATATACATATTAAATATTATATCAACATTTTTTAAAGCTCAGAAATAAAACAGCAATTATTCTTACCCGGCATAGCATGTAAAACAGAAGGAGCATAAATGTTAAGGAATTCTCACTTACCGAATAATTTTCGAGAATTAATGAAAATAATTCTTTACCTCGAGTGGGGATTGAACCCACAACTATCGAGTTTACAGGCAGATACTGGCCTAATGCGCCACGACGCCCATGAACATTATTAACAATAAACCCCGTTTTTTCACATTCCCGTTCCTCTTATAGTCAACTCAACTGAGTTGACTAAAAGAGGACTTCCCAAAATTTTAGTGTAGTTACACTAACCAAGGAACCTTCATGACAAATTTCAGAGAGTTATACACCACTGTTTATCACTCAGTAACGGAAGAGTTTTATATAATATGTAGATTAATAACTATTTAAGATTTCCTTGTAGAATTTAATTAAAATATTTTAAAATACGCAATTATTATATATTTTAGTTCTTTTTGCTTTTAAAATTTACATTAATTAATATGTATGTACACATGTTACCCGCAAGTACTACCTATACAAATAGTTTCATGTCAAACAAAAGACCAATATGTACAATAAGAGATATTCGGCCTTTTGTTTCAATCGAAAACACAGAATAAACTTAAGGTGAAATTAAATATACAATTTAAAATTTAAATAAAATTCGACGTTATATCGGCAGTCAATAACCTATATAAATTGGCACTTTATATTCCAATTTCCATATAGTACTTACTAATGAAACAATATAAAAATACTTACTAAAGTTTCGGCTTGTTTCAAAAGTGAGACAATTCAAATCATTAACAGGCGGTCGAAGATAATAATTTAAGAATAAAACATATTTAGAAAGTAAATAGAAATTTACTTGATTTTTTAGCTTCACTTTGTATCCCGCAAAATAGCAGGATAGGTAGAGCGAACTTGGACTTCCAATCCCCACTAACCGTCGAGTTCTGGATGAAAATGAAAATATTAAATATTCTCGAGTGGGAATCGAACCCAAAACCTGCCACGTTAACAGTCGCACGCTTATGCCTCTACGCCACGATTGGCCTCATTTAAGGTAAAATATACTGCACTGCACGTAGTTAAAGTTAACAAGGTAACGCAATATATGCAAAAACCTTTAGTCTATACGTGCATAGAAATTCAAATTGCATAAGTTTTTGTTTAGAATACGTAGTTATGATAATGAATAATGGTTTATTTAAATATACAATTATTATACATTTAAATATAAATATATATTATATTAAAAATATAATGTAAATATTTATAAGCTGTTATTAATATTAATATCATTACAAAAGTAAGAGATTTTCTTCTTCTGGAATTTCTTTGTGGAATATAGTTTTTAAAATTTTCACGTCTATATATTGCATTTATCATTTATTAAACTGGCCAAGTAAGAGTCGGACATGCCCATCGAGGGTTTCATACCAATTCCATAATTGTAGGTCAATCCTATAAGCGTTCCGTTTCTGTATTTTTAAATAAGGAACCCTAAAAACCATAAAATAAAAAAACGCACATCGGAGTTTTATTGCCTTTAATTATTCCATTACAGTCCATACATTCCATATACGCTTACATCTGACATTAAATCTTTTCGACTTTAATTAATCATAATAATATATTTAAAAAAATCTCATAAATTTTCGACAAAAGAGGCCCGCCATACTTGCATAATGTCAAGGCGAACATAATTAAAATGTATCGGAGAATTTCAACTGAGCTCGTTTAGTTTGTCACGATTCTCTACGTTCTTTGGTAATTACTTTATTGTAGTTTTAATCAGGAGCTTGTGTCTTAGAGTTGGAGGTAGTGGTTATGAAATCTTTGAAGGTATTTAAATATACACGGTGGAAGAGGCAGCGCTTCTTTTATTGAAACTGCATATAGGGTAAAATATTTCAAACTCAGAATTAAAAANGAAAAAAAAAAAACTTTTTCATTTTTGAGAATTATTTTTTTTCCGAATTATATTAGGCTTTTATAGAGTAGTTAAAACTGTGGTTTCATTTAATGTGGCGCTGACAATTCCACCCTGTATACATATAGTGTCTCCCATACATTTTTCTCATTAAAGCTAATGCAAGAAAAATTATTTAATAAGGCTGTCGTCTGTGTGTAAGCGTGTAAGCGTGATGGTTGTGGGTTCCATTTCTACTCGAAGGAATGCCAATATTTATAAATTATTCTATTTCCCCGCTCAGGAAGACCAAACACGGCGTTTAACTTCGCCTTAACAACCAATGACTGTATTTCGGGCGGAAGGCGAAGAACAGAGTGTATTGACACTAGTTTTTGGCCACAACCAGACGAACTAGTACTCCAATACAACGCGGCATAGATTGACATAAATGAATTACATTTAACGTTAATTAGTTATTAGTCTCAGTTTATTACAATCTATAAACATAATTATAGATTTTACGGGTCTAATATAGTTCCTGTGCTTTAAGTTTTATTGTAAAATCATAATTGTGTTTTATGAGTGAAATTTAATTAATGATTTTAACAGATTCTATCGCAGACTAAGTGAATTTTGATATACTTTACTCAAGGTGTGTTGAGTTCCGCCACTTAACACACATAGTCACAGATTACGGCGGTGAAGAGAAACGGAATATTTTGACACTGGGTTCTTAGCTTATGTACCCACACACCTATAACAAATACCTCGTGGAACTAAAAAAAAAATACAGAAAATATCTTTAAAATGAGAATCAAACGCACTACTATCACCTGCATTACTTACAGGAATATTCGAATAATAATTAACCAACCCAAACCACAGCTAATCTAAAACCACACAAACAAATCGATTAACCACGCCGTCACACACGTAGGACGTACGACCTTACAGCGAGGGCCTTATTACGACATGCGCGACATACGAGTAAATATTGCCTATACTATTGTTTTCTCGTCTTGTTTCATTAAGTAGCTTTATATTTTAGGCAGAGGGAACCTAGTGTTAACAAACTCCTTAGGAACCCAGTTTCCATCGTAACCGTAAGGTTCATTTTATTGTTTTAATATCATTACTACTGAACAAATCTCGTCCGAGAGGTGAATATTAATTAAATAACATGAAAACGACAAGAAAACAATATTAAAATCTACATAATCAATACATTTAACAGCTTTCTTAAGAAAATAATTAAAACACATAATATTTATAACCTTCACCATTTATTTCTGCATAATCTTTCAAATAGAGCAACCAAGCTATAAAATTAATAAACAAACAATTCAAGCAAAACCCATTTCTATGCTAGAAATAGGTAAGGAATTCGTGTCATCAAACGGGAAGCAACCCAATACCCCTCTGTAACCGTAATCCTTTGAAATGTTAAGATTCACAATACGTAGAAACCGACGCGGCTATAAACGCTGGCCTAATTAGATCTAGCTGGTTGTTCCTGTTGTCATAACAAAACGCATATAAACGTGTTTATTATATGTGAATATTATAGTCTATGGTGGCACAGTGGACCAGTGTCTGGTCGTAACGTAAAATGGTAGTTGGTGTTGTGGTTCCGTTCCTTCTTATGGCATTCCATATTATTCATTCCATATTATTATTCCATATTCCATATTAAATAATTACATTGACAAAACATAATTTGGTACATCTTTTTTTAGGATCCTCTACCATGATTATGATCTAGGTCTACAGGCAAGGTGTAAGAACTTAGAATACAAACAGAAAAAAGTAGAGAAGTTGAAATTTGTATGTATGTCATATAAGCAAAATTACAAGCGTAGTTAGTTTGATATAAAATGATTGCATACGACCGCAAATCTAAGTTTGTCAACTTATATACATCAGCCTCCCGTTTACCTATAATCATGAAATTGCCACCGAACCCTCTCTCTCCCTCCACATTACTTTATGCGATAAACAAAACTACTTGTACCTACTATCTATATTTTATCTATTCTTGCTTNCTTTCAAATAGAGCAACCAAGCTATAAAATTAATAAACAAACAATTCAAGCAAAACCCATTTCTATGCTAGAAATAGGTAAGGAATTCGTGTCATCAAACGGGAAGCAACCCAATACCCCTCTGTAACCGTAATCCTTTGAAATGTTAAGATTCACAATACGTAGAAACCGACGCGGCTATAAACGCTGGCCTAATTAGATCTAGCTGGTTGTTCCTGTTGTCATAACAAAACGCATATAAACGTGTTTATTATATGTGAATATTATAGTCTATGGTGGCACAGTGGACCAATATTAGGCCATAACGTCAAAATGGTTGTTGATGTTCTGGGTTCCGTTCCTTCTTATGGAATGTTCAACAATTACATTTAAAAAACATAATTAGGTACATCTTTTTTTTAGAATCCTCTACCATGATCTATAGGCAAGGTGTGAGAACTTAGTATACAAACGAAGAAAAAATCCAAAAAATTGAAATTTATAGGTATGTCATATAAACAAACTTACATGCGTAGTTAATTTGATACAAAGTGATTGCATACGACCGCAAACCTAAGTTTGTAAACTTTTATACATCAGCCTCCCGTTTACCTACAATCATGAAATTGGCACTGATTCCTTTCTCTCCCTCCACATTACTTTATGCGATAAACAAAACTACTTGTACCTTCTATCTATATTTTATCTATTCTTACGTTTGACCGCAAAATCACTAGTGAAATTTTGAAAGCAATTTTCTAAAATAAAATATTTTTGAAATCTCAAGTACACATAGAGAAAGTTGACCACATTAACAACTTACAATATAATAATAAAAATAGTTGATTATATTCTTAACATATTCTCACTTATTTTTTCTTGCTTCACACTGTATACCACATACAGCAAAGTAGGTACTTAATCGCTTTGCCTAGTGTTAAGACACTCCGCTTCCCACTTTCCATCGAATTATGGAGGCATAGCGTGCTGAATGCCTTGCTATACCAGTTCCTGGAGTGGGACCTCCCGGACGCCCAAGGAAGCGCTGGTTGGATGTCGTGATGCAGGACATGAGAGCCAATGGTGCCAATGGTGCCATGAGAGCGCAAAAGACCGTGCAAAGTGGAGTAGGTTGAGTAGGAAGGCAGATCCTGGCAATAGCCGGGATTAATGCCAGGAGGGAAAAGCGTGCTGAGAGGCGGACTCCACCAGAGGATCAAATCGACAAATCTTGTTTACAGTCACACGCGCCACGACTGGCCTCAAAATGCATCTAAGCTAATAAATACAAAAGTAGTACAAAGTGACCACTTCAAGCGTCATCATTGCATAAACAAATCTAACCTGTAATCGTGTTTGAAGAGCTGCAGTTTCATAACGCTCTTAGCGGTTTTCCCGTGATGCGTGGACTGTAATAGTTTTGTGACGCAATGATTATCTGATCGATCCTATCTCTGGCTTAACAACGGAGGGTTCAATATAAGTATAGGAAAAAAAAGAAAAATACTTAGAGCAAAAACTAATGGAACTGTAAATAAAAATTCATTTGAATATAAATGAAAAGTGAATTTTACAATTTATCATATTAAACCAAACCAACCAAACAACTTCATTCTAACCGTTGTTCTAGAAATCGCATGTTCGAGCGAGAGAGTAATTTCATCTTTTTTTGGCTAAATGAAAAATAAAATTTTAAAAGACAATATGACAACTAAATGATAGATCGAAACCTACAATCACGAATTAAAAAATCATTTAGTCATTGTATCAGGCTAATAAGATTATCCAAATTAAAGTTATTAAAATATAAATTACCTTTATAAAGTAATTACAAAAAAAAAAGGTAAAGTCACGCTGAAAATTTACATAGAAACCATTATCGTGTAATCTAAAGGCTGATATTATCAAAAATTATGTAGAGGTAGGAACATGACTGTTTGGACAATCGAGAAATATCGCCGAGTCATCCAGTTACTTGTACGGTACAAGACATAAGGGAATATATATAGGAATACCATTTATACGAACATTATCAATATTTTACAGGTCTGTTGATTTAGTAGTTAGTGACCTTGGTTGACCGACGACCTCAAGAAGACAGCGGGAACCCGCTGGATTCAAATGGCGCAGGACCAGACGGAGTGGCGAGCATTAGGGGAGGCCTATGTCCAGCAGTGGACTTTAAAAGACTGATGGATGGATGGATGAATGGACCTTGGTTACTATGTCTATTACAGATGTTGTTTAACTTACAAACAATGAAAAATCTTTGTGTGATATGCGTAGACACAATTCTGTTTTAATATATTTTTCATTAATATTAACTAAGAAAAAAACACAAATGATTTTCAGCTGCCTTGCGTTAAGGTAAACAACAGATGGTAAAATAATTAAAGCATGAATTGTGACCAAATATGTTTATCGAAGAAAATATCAACCATTACCAATTTTTTTCATTCCTTTTATAATATGTAAATTAAATAATTTCTTTACGTTTAATTTTTTAATTGAAGGCCTTCCCGAGACAGCCGTATAGCATTTGATTGCAAAATCAATGGTTGTGTGTTTGACTCCCACACGGGGGCTCGACAGAGCACGGCGTTGAGTTCCCCTCACGTAATGTCACGAAAATTTGGCCGGAAACTGGCGAATCGTGTGTCTTAACACTACGTATCCTCTGTCTACACTGCTAAAAGCGTAAAGTTAAAACAAAAACAAACAAAAATCGCGACTTCCTATACCAGGAACCACACTCCAGTACCCACCAACGTACATTAGAAAGTGATCGACAATCGCAGTATGGGCAATTTGGACAATTTAAACATTATATATGCGTTCGTTACAATAAAGCGCGGGTCAGAGAAAGGATGGCGACAACGAAGGTTTGATCGTTTTGATCTTTGATATTTAACGTTAAAATACTTTCTTTCATCGTTTAAGTATTATTAAGTCAATTCCATTTATGATGTTACGTTGATGATTATGGTCTTTTATAATTGATGTTAGATAAGCATGTTAATAGAATATGTAGCTTAGAATATATTACTGGAAGAATAAATAAAATATTTGTGTATGTGTTTTTATTTAATTTTTTTAAACAGCATTTAAAATTATTAATTATTCCTGTCATTTATTAATTTAGATATGTCTGTTTTTTTTTTCGCTAAGCGATTATAAACTTCTGGCATAAAGTTCATTAAATAAAATAACAAATTGCACAGTTAATTTCAAAAATGTTTATTAATTTTCTTTCAGCTTCGAATCTTCCGCATATAATATCTAAGTATAGTAGGCAGTATCTAGTGCGAACTAAGGAAATCAGTTCTATTCTCTCCGTTCAATTTTAGAACATTTACCAAAGTAATACGTGACAAAATCCGTAAAAGTTTATATACCTAATACAAGTATTTAATATTTTGATCAACCTAGTTTATTATAGTGTTAGTAAAATAATATCGATTAAATTTAAATGTGAGTAGGAAAAGGCGGAGTATTAGAGTAAGTAAAGTTACTATGAATCATTACATTCCTTTAGTGTGCGTCATAAAAGATGCCGTTAGGATAGTTTTATTTATTTACTCGATATGTTTATATTTGTATAGGAACGTTTCAAAATATACTTTCTGTCTAAATTATGTAATTAAAGATAAGCAAAATTATTTTAAAATTATTATGGGCGGGGGGCATATCTGTCGTAGAGCCGACGGCCGCTGGGCCGACGTGTCTTATAGTGGAGACCCCATACAAAACGACTGGTGGGACAACCCCCTGTCAGATGGGCCGACGACATAAAGAGGTTGACGGGAAGCGGGTGGGTCGAGGTTGACGAGGATCGAGTGTGGTGACGAGAATTGGGGAAGGCCTATGTCCAGCAGTGGACAAAAGATGGCTGTTGATGATGATGATGATGAAAATTATTTTATAACGTTATCTCTCCGTCATGACGCATTCGCCCAAGCATATGATTATAGTCGGGACTTTGTGGGTTCCTACTTGGGGGAATGAATTAATTATAATATTTTAATTTTCTTGCACTGATAACAAGACAAAGTGCGGCGTTGAGTTCCGAAACTGTACACACAATGTCCCGAAAATTTTGCGAAAAGTGGGAAACGGAATGTCTTAACACCCTGCCTAGTGCTCCGTGAAAAATATATTAGGAAAATGCCCATGAAATGGAAAAGTGGAGAATAAACGATTGTAACAATAACCTCTCTCTGCCTTGTAGGTTACCTACGATGTAGGTGATGCGTAAGATAAAAAATCAAATCTCTTATCGGATGATGTTGATAATGATAAGCGTGTGTGGGCCAACTTGCATTGCCTACACAACGATGTTTTGAAATACTTACTGCTCACCTTGTGTCCTAATTTTTTGTGTAAACTAATAAGCTGTCGCGTCTTTGACAAATGGGTAAAGAATATGTGCACATACACGATAATAAAATATATACAAATATTATAATGCTGAAACAAACCAAACTAATGTTTGTTTAAATGCTCTCAGAAACTATTAATTTAAATTAAATATTTTTGTGTTGCAATATCTATGAATCGACAAAAGCCACCACGTTTGACATAGCGAGCGAAGAAGCTGGCAAAAAACCTAGTGTGTACATAAACATTAAAAATGGAGGTTCAAATACGAAATAACCTTTTCCCTAATGATTTTTTTAAGAAAGATATCAACGCTACCCATAGTTTTCTTTTTCTTATATAATATACTAACATAACCGAGACATTATAAAGACGATGCATACCTACAATTATTTTAAACATGTAACGCGACACCACGTAAGCACGTAATTTTGAAGATTACGACGTCAATTATGACATAGAATATTGTCACGAATCATAGAGAAAAACGCTTTTAGTTAGAGAAAGTTAATAGCTAAATGAAACACTGTAAGCGACTATAAACATACATTCAATTATATATTATGAAAATATTGATACCTATATGCAAAATTAAAAATACAGAATGAAACATTAAAATGTATGAGGGGCATTCAAAAAGTAAGTTTCCCTATGTTTGAAATGATGTAAAAAACATTTTTTAGGTTAAAAAACCCATATTTATTAATTATTTGGAACATAAACTATTTTTCTACATACTCGCCTTCGACTTGGATACATTTTTCATATCTGTGTTGAAGCTTAAACAAACCTTCCTTAAAAAAAGACGTGTCCTGCACACATTTTGCGTTAACTTTATCTTTCAAGATTGTAAAGATTGAAGTTCGGCAAATCTCAATATCAGAAGGAATCAATTCAAGAAGATCATCAATAGTCAGTCGTCTCTCATATTGAATGATTTTTTCAACAGCTTCGATAGCTTCGTCCGTAGTGGATGTCATCGTTCACATCTGCTCGTCCCGCTACGTACGCTCAGTACATCATCATCGTCGCACCATTTGCACACTCATACGGTTCTCACCGTAAACTTGCTCTAATTCACTTTGAATATGGTTTTCATTTAGTCCTTTAGCAGTAAAAAATCGAATAACTGCACGCAATTCAATATTGGACACGTTTTCCAATGGTACCTCCATTGTTGTCAAGCTTAGACTGCTAAAAAAAATATTTTCTGTCATCAATATCGGTGCCGGTCTTACCAGCAGACCCAGAACTGAAACTATGTTCAGTGTGAGCCCGCTGGATGGTACTCATTAAAAATACCAGACCAGCGAAACTTACTTTTTGAATGCCCCTCGTAAATACAAAGAAATCTCTTAGAAATTGGACAAAGAAAGGTCTGCCTTTGTTTCTCGTCCATATGCTGAAAACAACCAAAAGGATATACTGATTCAGGTTCTAGTTATTGAAAATTCTATTGCAGTTGGAAAATGCTTCATGAGCTTGAGCTTTTAGGTATTAGAAATATATATAAATTTCCAGTCTACCTACAGGCCAATTATAGTCTAGTTATAGGTATATCTTACCAATATCAGAAAAAAAGTAATAATAACAAGTTGAAATAACTAGTTATTATTCGTATTCGTATACAACTTCTGGTTTTTTAATTAGTTGATAAGACGTAAAGAACCGTAATCATATTTTTTTATCAAAAAATACTTAAAAAATTATATTTTAATAAATTTACATATAAAATTTTACGAAAAGGTAAAGAAATAAAAAACATAATATTCACTCCATTCTACAATTTACGTGTTATGTCTATTTCAATATTATTATCTATTGCAAATTATATCAGGAAAAACTTATTTAAACCAAACCATCTCTTAATATCTTTTTGGCTGAGAGCGAAAAGGATATAATACGAAACCACCTAAGTAAAATAAAAAATATTTCTAAAATAAATAAAAGGTATTAGGTAAAATATAAAAGATACACTACAATTTCCAAAACCTAATTACACCATAAAAAATGGCATATTATTAGTAGATATATTAATTTAATTAACATAAACCACAATAAGACAACGAAAATAAAATAAAACGAATCGAGAGATGTTTGGTATGCATGTGCGTTCCTAGAAGGTGTTATATAAATAAAATGCTATTTGAGAACGAATCGATTCACAGAATCGATGTTTAATAGACGGCTAGATACGGTTTGTAGGGCGAAGACCTGTAATTGGACTCCGGTATTATCGCATCAATTCTACTGCTATTATGAATATTTGCATTATAGGTTATTTATAATGCTACTTCAGCTAGGCGGAGAGAAGCGAGTTTTAAGTTACTCTGCTTACTATTTGAGTTGGAGGATCTCAACACCGCACTTTGTCTACTAGAACCAAAAAAGCGAAAATAATGAATCCTGAGTCGAAATCGAACCTACAATTAGCATTTATGCGCCGCGACGGCATACAGCATACAGCAATTTTTTTAAGGCAAAAAGTAAAAACCTACTTATGCAACAGTTAGTGATAATTAAATCCTATTAGAAATAAAATAAGGATTCATCATCATCATCCATCACAGACGCTGCATTTGCCATTTGCAGAACGAAGAAATGAAACTATAAATTAAAAAAAAATATTTAATTTCCTCGAGCGAGGATCGAACCCACAACCAGTCGCTTTTACAGTCACCCTTTGTGCCCCTGCGCCATAGCTGAAAAATTTTGTTATTACGACCCAAAAACCTAAATACATGTTAGAAATGACGAACACGAAATGAATAAGCATAAAAAATACCTAAGCCAATTCTCATATAACCTTTGACATGTCAGCGACGATTAAATATAATATGTGATGTCAAAACGCGGAGAAAATTTTACTGGCCGGTAATTTGGATGAGTCATGTAATTGTGCAAGTGGTAAATAAAATAAAATAATAATATTAGTGATGTCTTTCGTGTGGAGGCAAAGAGGCACTCAAAGGCTCCAGCATTCGGCGAAAAGTGAAGAACGGTCTTAATAGGAACGGAGTGTTTTTACACTAGGTTATCTCTAGGGTAACATTAAAAACCGATGCCTATACAAGATGCGAGAAAAAGAGTGAAGCTGCTACAAAAAAAGTGATTTCTACATTTTTTAAGATGACTGCTTGTTACACTGTGTTGTTAGACACATTTATGTTTTGTAATCTTTTGTAAAAAAAGTTTAATATAGTACCTAATAAATATATTTTTTTGCAAATAACTGGAATCGAAATAAAAAAAACAAAATTCACATACATATGGTACTAAATGTTACGAGGCAGGATTATTAAGCGACATTGCAGTTTAAGTAACGGTTGTGGGTTCGATTTCCACTCGGAGAAATTAATTATATTTTAAGGCGGCGTTAGATTCCGCCATTCAACACGCAATATCTCGAAAATTGGATAGAAAGTGGGGGAACGGAGTGTCTTAACACTATATTTCCTTTTGAAACTAAAAAAAATTAGCTTTAGTAGGTATTTCAATGTTTCAAAAGAATAATTATCGATACACATACTTAGTATACAATCAATTATTTTGAATACAAATCGCCATTATTACTTAATTTACATTTATATTACATAATACAAGCACTAGTACATCTACGTACACAATATAAAATAATAATATTAATTTCACAAATATCAATCTTATAGTTTTATAATAAAGTTAAAAATTCAACTATCTATACAAAATTAACTCGTTATAAAGATGAAAGAAACTTGTTCAGTTAATAGTTTTAAGCGATATAAGAAAACGTATTATGANAGAGGTTGACGGGAAGCGGGTGGGTCGAGGTTGACGAGGATCGAGTGTGGTGACGAGAATTGGGGAAGGCCTATGTCCAGCAGTGGACAAAAGATGGCTGTTGATGATGATGATGATGAAAATTATTTTATAACGTTATTTCTCCGTCGTGACGCATTCGCCCAAGCATATGATTATAGTCGGGACTTTGTGGGTTCCTGTTTGGAGGAATGAATGATTTATAATAATATTTTCATTTTCTTACACTGATAACAAGACAAAGTGCGGCGTTGAGTTCCGAAACTGTACACACAATGTCCCGAAAATTTTGCGAAAAGTGGGAAACGGAATGTCTTAACACCCTGCCTAGTGCTCCGTGAAAAATATATTAGGAAAATGCCCATGAAATGGAAAAGTGGAGAATAAACGATTGTAACAATAACCTCTCTCTGCCTTGTAGGTTACCTACGATGTAGGTGATGCGTAAGATAAAAAATCAAATCTCTTATCGGATGATGTTGATAATGATAAGCGTGTGTGGGCCAGCTTGCTTTGCCTACACGACGATGTTTTGAAATACCTACTGCTCACCTTGTGTCCTAATTTTTTGTGTAAACTAATAAGCTGTCGCGTCTTTGATAAATGTGTAAAGTAGATGTGTACATACACTATACTAAAATATATACAAATATTATAAAGCTGAAATAAAACAAACTAATGTTTGTTTAAATGCTCTCAGAAACTATTAATTTAAATTAAATATTTTTGTGTTGCAATATCTATGAATCGACGAAAGCCACCACGTTTGACATAGCGAGCGAAGAAGCTGGCAAAAAATCTAGTGTGTACATAAAAAATAAAAATGGAGGTTCAAATACGAAATAACCTTTTCCCTAATGATTTTTTTAAGAAAGATATCAACGCTACCCATAGTTTTCTTTTTCTTATATAATATACTAACATAACCGAGACATTATAAAGACGATGCATACCTACAATTATTTTAAACATGTAACGCGACACCACGTAAGCACGTAATTTTGAAGATTACGACGTCAATTATGACATAGAATATTGTCACGAATCATAGAGAAAAACGCTTTTAGTTAGAGAAAGTTAATAGCTAAATGAAACACTGTAAGCGACTATAAACATACATTCAATTATATATTATGAAAATATTGTTACTTATATACAAACATACAGAATGAAAGATTAAAATGTAAATACAAAGAAATGTCTTAGAAATTGGAGAAAAAAAGTCACTTACATTAATTTTGTTTGCAGACTGCCTTAGTTTTTCGTCTATATGCTGAAAACAACCAAAAGGATATACTGATTCTGGTTCTAGTTATTGAAAATTCTATTGCAGTTGGAAAATGCTTCATGAGCTTGAGCTTAGGTATTAGAAATATATATAAATTTCCAGTCTACCTACAGGCCAGTTTTAGTCTAGTTATAGGTATATCTTACCAATATCAGAAAAAAAGTAATAATAACAAGTTGAAATAACTAGTTATTATTCGTATTCGTATACAACTTCTGGTTTTTTAATTAGTTAAAAGTCGATAAGATGTAAAGAACCGTAATCATATTTTATTTATCAAAAAAATACTTAAGTAATAATTTATATTTTAATATTTTACATATAAAATTTTACGAAACGGTAAAGAAAAAAAACGTAATATTCTATCCATTCTACAACGTGCTATGCTTATTTCAATATTAGTATCTATTGCAGACTATATTAGGAAAAGCTTATTTAAACCAAACCATCTCACAATGTCTTTTTGACTGAGAGCGAAAAGGATATATGTATTACGAAACCTCCTAAAATAAAAAATATTTCTAAAATAAATAAATAAATTAATAATAATATTAAAATAAAAAAAGATACACTACAATTTCCAAAACCTAATGACACCATAAAAAATGGCATATCAATATTAGATAAATTAATTTAATTAACATAAACCACAATAAGATAACGAAAATAAAATAAAACGAATCGAGAGATGTTTGGTATGCATGTGCGTTCCTAGGTGTTATATAAATAAAATGCTATTTGAGAACGAATTGATTCACAGAATCGATGTTTAATAGACGGCTAGATACGGTTTGTAGGGCGAAGACCTGTAATTGGACTTCGGTATTATCGCATCAATCCTTCTGTTATTATGAATATTTGCATTATAGGTTATTTATAATGCTACTTCAGCTAGGCGGAGGGAAGCGTTGAGTTACTCTGCTTCAATCAATTTTCAAGATATTGCTAGTTGAGTGGCGGATCTCAACACCGCCCATGTCTACCAGAACGAAAAAAGTGTAAATAATGAATCCTGAGTCGAAATCGAACCTACAATTAGCATCTATGCGCCGCAACGGCCTCGAGCACACAGCAATTTTTTTAAGGCAAAAAGTAAAAACCTACATATGCAACAGTTAGTGATAATTAAATCCTATTAGAAATAAAATAAGAATTCATCATCATCATCCATCACAGACGCTACATTAGCCATTTGCAGAACGAACAAATGAAACTATAAATTTTAAAAAATATTTAATTTCCTCGAGCGAGGAACGAACCCGCAACCAGTCACGTTTACAGTCACACTTTGTGCCCCTGCGCCATAGCTGAAAAATTTTGTTATTACGACCCAAAAACCTAAATACATGTTAGAAATGACGAACACGAAATGAATAAGCATAAAAAATACCTAAGCCAATTCTCATATAACCTTTGACATGTCAGCGACGATTAAATATAATACGTGGTGTCGAAACGCGGAGAAAATTTAACTGGCAGGTAATTTGGAAGAGTCATGTAATTGTGCAAGTGGTAAATAAAATATTAATATTAGTGATGTCTTTCGTATGGAGGCAAAGAGGCACTCAAAGGCTCCAGAATTCGGTGAAAAGTGAAGAACGGTCTTAATAGGAACGGAATTTCTTTACACTAGGTTATCTCTAGGATAACATTAGGAACCGATGCCTATACAAGATGCGAGAAAAAGAGTGAAGCTGCTATAAAAAAAGTGATATCTACATTTACAAAATCGACTGCACGTTATGCTGTGTTAGACACATTTATGTCTTGTAATCTTTTTTAAAAAAAAGTTTAATATTTAGTACCTAATAAATATATTTTTTTGCAAATAACTGGAATCGAAATCGAAAAACAAAACAAAATATCATTCACATACCATATTCTAAATACGAGACAGGATCATCAAGAGACATTGCAGTTTCAAGTAACGGACCCAAGCTCCGCATTTTACTTACCCATATAAATGTCACTTACATTACGTGTATTATACCTCCCAAAATTTTTAGGCAATCCACTACCACGAATATTAAACTTGTGTGTTCAAAATAATCACGAATTGTTGGAAATTTGCGTTTATCTATATATATATATAAAATCGAAAGGTCACTCACTCATCACGAAATCTCACAAACTACATGTGCTAGGAATCTGAAATTTTGCATAGGAGTTACTTATAGGACGTAGGTGCTCGCTAAGACGGGAATTTGCAATATTCGACTTCTAAGGGGTTGTTTTTGGGGTCGAAAGTTTGTATGAAACTTCGTTACTACAAATGCTAGGAGTCTCAAATTTTGCACAGACGTCACTAGGACGTAGCCATGGAGACAGAAATTAATAATAACATAGTTCACGCAGGTGAAACCGCGAGCGGGCCGCTAGTTTATCTATCTATTTTTATTTATTTATCTATGTATTTGACACGACGGTTGTGGGTTCGATTTCCACTCGGAGAAATTAATTATTTTTTAAGGCGGCGTTAGATTCCGCCATTTAACACGCAATATCTCGAAAATTGGATAAAAAGTGGGGGAACGGAGTGTCTTAACACTACATTTCCTTGTCAAGCTAAAAAAAATAGCTTTAGTAGGTATTTCAATGTTTCAAAAGAATAATTATCGACACACATACTAAGTATACAATCAATTATTTTGAATACAAATCGCCATTATTACTTAATTTACATTTATATTACATAATACAAGCATTAGTACATCTACGTACACAATATAAAATAATAATATTAATTTAACAAATGTCTATCTTATACCTTTGTAATAACGTTAAAAATTTAACTATCTAAACAAAATTAACTCGTTATAAAGATGAAAGAAACTTGTTCAGTTAATAGTTTTAAGCGATATAAGAAAACGTATTATGACGTCATTTTATCTACTTCGCGAAACTTTTAAGATTAGTTCTTATATAAATATGATTACGTAAAACGAGTCAAAATAAGCACGCTACTGTTTAGAAGTGAATAACCGATATAATGGCAACTTTTATTTGGTTACTTGAATCTTCTGATTTTGGGTTCGATTCCCAATCTAGGAAATGAAATTTATTTAATATTTTAATTTTCTCGTTCTGATAACGAGGCAAAGCGCGGCGTTCAGTTCCGCCACTCAACACGCAATGCCTCTAGAATTAGTCGGAATGTGAGAAATGGAAGTGTCTTAATGGGAACGGAGTGTCTTAACAGTTTAATATGAGGTTTTCCTCTGCCTACCTTGCTATGTGCGGGATACAGCGTGAACTTAAAAAAAGAGGTTATCAGTTCGACATATTAGTCTTATATTGAATAATGTAATATTAAGAGGATCATTATTTAAGCATTAGTCACGAAATAGTTGAATGTATAAAGAACTGTTTCTTATATTTATCAGAAGTAGTATAGTATAATAATTAAGATACGAGTCTTGTAACTTGTAAATAATTTTAAGATAAATATATTAAACAACATTAACTAAATAATATATTTTTTTAATTCTATTATCAAAGTGTTAACTCACTCCGTTTTTCACCTTTCGCATATTTTAACTTAACAAAAAATTAACGTGTTCAGTTGAACCAGACATGAAGAACGATTGATTTTTTTAATAAAAAATATTGCTACTCCAAAATGGAATTGAACCTGCAACCACTTCATACAAATTCAAGCCCTGAACGCATATTAGTTTCAATTTAATATAAACAACCCCATGAGGCATTTCTGTGTAATCTCCTATGCATGCCTATACATAGATAAGCAGGAATGAGGCCGACTCCGATCAGTTGAGACAAAAATAACATTAGCTTTTATAATCTACTATTACTATTGTCTTTGAGATTAAGAGAATATGTTATCAGGCCATTAGGTTCTCGTATGTATGTAAATTATCAATACTTAGAAATATACGCCTTTGTTGTTCAAGTTAGTATTGCAAGCGATGACTATAGGTTCAAATTTGGAAAAGTAAAAAAAAATATCATATTTTTTGGGCTCCACGCCGTATCTCATAATATGTAGAAGGATACGGGGTAGCAGAGAAAATCTAGTGTTAAGACTCTTCGTTCACTTTCCATTCAACATTTGAGACATCACGTTACCACAGCGAAGAAATAAAAATAATTAATTCTCTCGAGTAGGAATAGAACCTACATCCCTCGCATTTACAGTTAGACACAACCTAAAACATCATAAAAACAAAGAAAAAAACCCGTTTGATATAATATATTAGTATACAGAAGTCGAATTCATCTCTATCGCAATATCCCCGAATTAATGGGAGCTAAACCGTGCCAAATAGCATGTCCGTTTTGTGTTCTTTATGGTGTGTTTCCTGAAAACTCAATTAATATGTTTCCAGTTCCTTTTAAACTTTTGATACTGTTAAATAGAAATAGGTCCGTAAAAGCGTTCGACTGTAAACGCGATGGGTTCGATTCCCACTAGGGAGAAAGTAATATTTTCATTTCCTCACTCTGGAAAAAGATAAAACCTGACGTTGAACTCCGCCATTTGATACGCATTGCCTAGAAGATTAGGATTTGGGGAATGGAGTGCCTTGGCACTGGATTCACTATGCCTATCCCGCTACGGGATACTGCGTGAAACTAAAATAAAAATAATTGAATAATTAAGTCATCCTCATGTATTTCCTGAACTTTATAGAGTACGTAGCTTACGTAGTACATAGTAAATTTTAAGCACTTTCACTACAGACACCCTAAAAAATATTTTTGAGTAGCGAAAGATTCAATGAAAAAAAGAATGGTAATATATTACTAAGTTAATTAGTCGTCTCTAACTATATAGTATATACATATATATACTATATATATATAAATATATGATAAATATTGCGCACATGTTTTCACAACACATTTGCAACCAACATGTCATGTCTTGGATGTAACTAGCATTATGCCGCAAAAATTTTAGCATGAGATCACGTACTTGCTTACGTATGTATGGTTTTATAAGTGTATTATACGACTAATAGCAATTTATTTCTTTTTATATACAAATAAATATAAAAAACAATTTTGAAGGACTTTTTATTAGTGTAAAAGAATAGCAGCTTTGTCTTTCTAAGTTACATTTCATCAACACGAACATCGACGAGTGTCTAATTCTAAACTAAGCTAATTCTAGCTAAGTATTTAAATTTTTATTTAAAAAAAAACTGACTAAAATGTCGCTGACACGATACAAAATCATTAGTTAATTCCAATCGATTACAAAATACCGTAAACATATTGCTTACTTTTAATAATAATAATATAAAGCAATTTTAATAATATGAATTTAAACAGTAAATTCTTTATTCGGCATTTTCTGGTAAAATCGTTGTTCAGCATTCGTTGCGGTCAGACATGATGGTCACGCATAACTGTTGACAAAATGCAACATTTATATAGAATGCAATTCTTAAAAAATATATTGTATTGATATTAAATATTGAGGCCAGCCGTGGCGCTGGAACACTAGCGTGCGAATGTAAAAGCGACAGCTTGTGGGTTCGATTCCCACTCGTGAAAATGAAATATTTTTATTTTTCATTTCCTTGCTTTGGAAGGAAAGCGCGGAGTTGAGCTCCGTTACTCGACACGCAACGCTTCTAGAATTCGCGGAAAAGTGGGGAACGGAAGTGTCTTAAAGGGATGATGGGTGAGAGAGATTAAGCGGAAAGTAAGAAAAAAAAACAAAATTATGATCTATCGTACAGGAGTTGAAAGGCGTCTGAGATCGATCTCAGTCGAGGGAATGTTTATGTGAAAATAATTTCAATGTTTTTAAATAAAGTAAGAAAGATTTTTAAATAAAGAAAGAAAATATGTATATTAAAACGTCTAATAAATTTTAAATGCATAAATTATCTATAGAAAATTTTAACACTTTTTTTCATTCGTGCATGAGAAGTGCATTCGTTACGGCCGTTTCATTTTATAATTATATTATATCACATCGTTAATAAAATAATTACTTAATCACATTGATTATTTAAGTTTTAATTTATTTATTAGTTATAATTGTAATTTATAAAATGTATTATTTATGTTTGTTTACTATATTTAAAGCAAAAGGTATTTTTGAATCCTGAAAATTCTGAAATTCGATCTAAAATGGACAACGAATGAAACGATAAAATGGAGATGTCTAAATATACTAGAATAATAAATTGTCGGTATAGGTTCTTTCTACGTACACTGTACGCGGGATGAAGCATAGAACTAAAAAAAATACATAAATATTTAATAAATAATACGTTCTTAGAATATTTAAGTGTCAGTTTTTGCTTAAATTACTCGTAAAACATCGCATGGAGAAATAAAAAAAACCGAATAGTATGTCACGTTCTTAAGTAGAAGTAACTGTTTACTACTGCTACAATGGGTTGCATCAGGTCACTTTTTGCAACCTTCCCTAGCATTCCTGAGCATTCGTTATGAGCGAGTGTGAGAAAAACTCATTGATATAGTTTCAATTCATCGTTTAGATAAGAAATGAACAATATTTATAAATAAATAAATAAATTCAAGGATGTGGTAGTAAAACCTTATTTACATGTAATTTCTTATGTTTATATAATGGAAAAGATTTGCTGATATACATACATATAAGATATTTTTCTTTCTATTAATTTCTCAATATTATTCTCGATTCTGCGAAGGCACTTGTGATATATTACTTCTTTTTACACCCTATTTTCCACTCAATTATCCAGACATTGCATGTTGAGTCAATCTCGAAAAAAGAGAACGCCATGCTTTGTCTTGTTACCAAAGCGGGCAATGAAATGAATCATTCCTACGAAAGAGAATCGAACCTAGAACCATTACGTTTAGCTAGTAGTTGCCCCACATCCCTGCAACAGCATCAAAGAAATATGAGTAAAATAAATAAATCTATATATATAAAATCGAAAGGTCACTCATCACGAAATCTCAGAAACTACATGAGCTAGGAGCTCTGAAATTTTGCATAGGAGTTACTTATAGGACGTAGGTGCTCGCTAAGACGGGAATTTGCAATATTCGATACCTAAGGGGATGAAATAGGGGTTGAAAGTTTGTATGGATTTTTTTTTAAATCGTCACCGATTTTTATAAGATTTGAAATTTAGACTCTTAAAAATATTTAATTGGACACGTGTATCATGGTTTATTAGGATTCACCCCTAAAGGTGCAAATAAGCGGGCGAAGCTGCGCGCGTCCGCTAGTACTATATAAATAACAACATAAAGTTATTACAAATAAATATTACATCATCAGTACATCTTTCCAGTTGCGGTAGCGTAACGCAATGTCCTAGGCGTGTTAACGTACTCTTAATTCGCTTCGTTTGTTTCACTTGTGGTTAGTGCCTAATGCCTATTGCCTTCCAGTTAGATGATGTCATTCTGTTATTTTAGCTTTAAAATTGTTTTAAGTTAGGTATAAATATACCTTCACGCTGTATCCCGTATATAGCGGGTTAGACACAGGGAACATGGTGTTCTCCATCTAACATAAGTTGCGGAGTTCAACGCTGCGCTTTGTTCAGAGTCAAGAAATAAAAATAATTCATTTTTCCGAGTGAAAAACAAACCCACGACCGTTGTTTACAGTTTGAACCCGTGCTACTGCGGAACGACGATGGTAATTAATTACCTTACCACATGTGGTTTGATAGAAATTCTTATTTTATTCTAATTAAAATGTTTTTTTTTTATTTAAGATATTTCTAATATCTTAGATAAAAATATTTAAATACTTAAACATATAACAAATATTACAATTTTGTGTAGAAAACTTAGAAATTAAATATTAATGTACACATATGACGAATACTTATGAATGCGAATACTAAACAGAATATTAGGTCTACATCATTGTCGATTTGAATCTACGATAACCACGTAATATATATTCGTACGCCCACAGAAAAGTCATATTTAACTAATTTAACCAATTTCTGTATACCATTATGATATTAACAAGGATGTTTATAGTTTCGCAAACTTTTGTTGCTCAGATCAGAAATCAGAACAAATTCCAAAATTATGTAAGTGGATCCTTGAACATATCTCATATACAAATTTTACCTTTGCAACTAAAACATACTTCCCACATTGGGAACTTGGAAGGAATTGTTTTGTTTTTTAATGGCGAAGCTCAAGAACCAGTAAAAAACGAATAACGGAAATGTTTTAAAAACAAATGTTCCTTCTAGTGGAAATCGAACCTACAACTATTATCATCTTTCAAATTACAAACAAAGAAAAATTACCTTTCCTCTTAAATAAATAATTATCAATCAATAAGAAATTATTATTTATGTTTTTTAATAGTTAAAATCATTTTAAAATTTTAGTGTTTCTGTTTCTTTTATAGTATAAGTTTTTTATTTTTATTTTTTTTTGAAGTGTAAGTAATGTTAGTGTAGAAGGATTTGCATTGTGTTTGTTTTCATTTATTTTTAATTTATGCATGTCAAGTTAGCCTGTAAGTGCGGTATACAATTAATGTCGTTCTCACTTAAGATTGTTTTTTTAGCGTTTTGAATTATTATTGTATACAACGTTGGCTTCCTATTAAATAAATAAATAAATAAATAGCATTACAACTTTTAGCGCATGCAAAACTTAAATTTATAAATAGAAATACACATATATCTAGACAATAACAATAACTATACTTAATATATTTACACGTACAGTTAGCGCTTCACGCATAATGCACAGTTTCACACATTGAGCCAGTGTCAACAAACTGAACGACCTGAAAGTGACCCGGGAGCCCGAGACTCACAAACTGCTATAATTGCGTAAACTAGTCTTTTCTTACATTTAAAAATACATAAATGGTATTGCTTTTTATTCTAATAGTTATACAAAATAAACTACGATTACGATTTTTAGTTTTTCATTTGTAATGTCAAAAGAAATAGAATTTACAACTATGTAAGTGTAATTACCAATTCAAAATTCGTAACTTAACTTAGCCATTCTAAGTTTGACACGAAAAGGCATAGAATAAATGATAATTTGTAAAAGTATAATTTAAAACCTTAAAATTATTAGTAGGTACGCTAGAGTGGTTAAGTATCTCTGGTTAATATTTCAGGAATCATAGGTTCGAATTATTTTTTTGGTATTGGATAATTTATCGAGGAAGACATCAGGTTAATCGTTCCCATATCCTATATGTAACCTACTTTCTACGCTATTTTTAATTTATAATGCGGGCGAAGCCGCATTTTACATGCGGCAAGTATTAGATACATAGGTATAGAAGATAAAATGAGTCGTTGTAAACAATCGTTAAATTGCAATTTAAAACAATTTGCCAAAACTACTGAGTAAAGCAAAAGACGTACACACGCAGCTGTTCCCATTTAACCAATAAACACTTAAGTGGTGTCAGCGGGATCTATTAGCGTGCAAATCGACTATGATATCGTGTAATGGCTGACAGAACTATATCGAATCTAATTAAATATGCTTCATTCCTCTTAAGTGATCTTCAAGTAAGGCCAATAATAAAATAAATTATTTTATATACTCGTTGCACGACGACGACCTCTTTGGAGGCGAATGACAATAAACGCGACGGTTGAAAGCTCAATTCTCACTCGGGGAAGTTAATTATTTTCATTTTCTCGATCTAGCTCCTCAAACTACTTCACAAGGTTCCCTTTACCCTACCATGCGGGAAAAAGAATGAAGCTATCTTGAAAGAACCAAATAACTACTTACTCAGGATATGCGTATATCTCTTTTATTTCATAGTATAATCCTTACACATCATTTAGCTTTCTAACGCCCACTATACACTGAGTCAATAATCAACTACATTTTATGGTTTGCTCATCGTCTCTAAATTTTTGACTAAATTAGTTTAGAAAGTATTCGTTTTAAAAATACGTCTGTAAACAAATATGATCCACGTAAGTAAAAATTGGCAAGCGAAGCGAATTTGTGTAAATATTGGCAGCGAAGCGAGCAAGGCGTAACCCTAGAGGCTACAGAGATAGATCTAACAACTATAGGGTTAGAACCCTTTAGCTTTTAGATTTATCTCTATCTCTTTGAAAATAAAATAAATATTTATCTTCTGTTTCATTTATAAATCATTGTTCTCATTTCACCATAATGTTACGGGAAAAAGTAAAAAAAAAAGCACTATTTCATAGTTATAAAAACAAACAGCCGGTGTGCTTCCGACGAGACATTTAACATCTGGACTCGGCGATTTTTTGTTGAATAAACAGAAGGCACGCATTTCCTTCCACTAATTGTATTCACCTTTAAATACTTTCATAATAAAAACAAAAAGTACAGATAAGGAAAAATTGCATTGCATATTATAAATGTTATATATATAAATAAATTGGGACCGTCGCGCGTCGTACTGCAGCGGCACGTATGACTGTAAACTCGTGGGTTGTGGGTTCGATTCCCAATCGGGGGAATAAATTATTTTTATTTACTTCCTCTCGTAACACGTGATCTACATGAACACGTGATCGGATGCATCGTGAAGCTAAGAAAAAGAATTGCATATAGCACAAATATTGCAATTTATCATTTTTATTCAGATGCATTTTTACAGAAAAATGCATGTTGTAATTGTAGCTCAGTACAATGTCTGACTACACCTACAAATATTAATTGAGGGTTCGCTCTGGCCTCTGGCGTATAGCCGGGTAGAGTAAACCTAATGTAAAGAAACTCTGTTCTGTGTAAGTAGCGGAATTCAACGCCGCGCTTTTGAACTGAAAAAAATTATCTATCCGAGTGAGAATAGAGCCCACAACTACACACCTCCTTTACGTACGTATTATCACTTACATCATATTCTAATCAATTCGCAGTATGAATAATTCCTAGATATCAATTCTATAAAAACAATGTAAATGGAAATTACATATTAATTATTTATAGATAATTTCAAAAGAATTTAGTATAAAAAAGCTAAATATGTACGGAAGCGTTCCACACAATTGGTTCTTCATTACGCCAAGGCCGACTCGCAATTAATTCAGTTCCTTTGTAATTTAATCGATTTTTTTTAATTGTTTAATTTACGACATTATCGACATATGGTTACTGGTTAGTCATCTCTGGTAGATAGTGGAATTAATATTAAAAGAATTAATATTAAGATAACATAGAACAGAAGACGCGCGTCGAAATTAAAAATTAATTACTTTATTTTCACATGTATGTTGATGGAGGCAGAAGATAGAGGCTACTATCAAGACCGTGGGCATAAGAATACATTAAGACACTTAAAATTCCCCAAATTCAATACATTGTGTTGAGTGGTGGTATTGCATGCTGCACTTTCTTTTAACAGCGAGTGAAAAAATCAATTTATTAATTTCAAAGTAATTATTTAATTATATTTTAAAAATATTAATTTCTAGAATATAGGATTATAAATGTTATATTGATATTATGGTGAAAAAAAAAACTGTTTTGTTTCATTTAAAGATAAAAAATATAAACGATAATAAAGGCAATAAATATTGCCTAAATTCAAACTTCACATTAGTTTCATAATTTTTAGTTTAGCATTCCTATATCAAATTATAAGAGGCCATTAGAGCAACTAGGCTATGCATTACACATCCTGCCAACCTAATTTCAAATTAATTAGGTGAATTGAGAAATAACAAGACAAGACTTGTTACTTTTAATGTCAGAATTTCACTTTGTATTATTATTTTGTATATTTTTTATTTTATAAAAATATAATTTTACATACTTAATGTGATTATTTTTATAATGAGGGTATAAGTTTGATATTAATTTTGACAAAACAGGTATGTAGAAGAACATGTTTGTGTAATAATTCAGTTTGCCAAGGTGCCATTGTCAGCAATGAAACAGTGTCTAACTCTAAATGAGATGGTTGTGGGTTCATTTTTCTCAAAGTGTTTTAGAAGTCGGCATTCTTTGCCTGCTCTACAATAGGCAGGATAAAAAAAATAACTCTGTGTAAAAAACTCAGAGAAATGTGCAGATATCTGAAATGGAACTGGTCAGCACAATTCTTCAAAGTATGTCATTATTTTCTCAGGTTCAATTATAAATAAAAGAGATAAAAAAATTGTGAAATCAAGTGATATACATTAAACAGTGTATAAAAATAATGTTATTAATTTAGGTTGGACCTGATTTGAATTGTATGACTTATAGCAAACAATATAAATCTGCTTAAATAATTTCCAATTGTACTTGATCTAATGAATTATTTAAACTAGAGACTACAAGTTTAATTATATAACATTTATTGCTAGAATAATATTTTAAAATGTTGTGTATGGCCTATATAAAAAATTGAAGATTTATTAAAAAAATTATATGTTAATTATAGTTGGCCATTCTTATTTTTTTATACTTATTCAAAATGAGATCAATTATGCAGACGGCGTAAAATATAATATAATGTTTACATTTCGATGATTTAGTGATTAACTTTAAATGTAAATTTACTCTTTCCTTTTAACACACAAACGAATTAAAACCGGTACAATATTTTTATAAGTTAACTTATTAAAATATGTAAAAACCATTAAGAAAAAGTACATTTATAATGATCATATGTGTTTCATTCGAGATTTCCATCGAGGTCAAGCTCAGAGAGGTTAAAAAATCGCAATGAAAGTCAAATAAGGCGAAAACGTTACCTTGCCCATTACTGGTTTGGACAACTTTAACTTTATACAAAGTACCCAAAGTAAGAAACTATAACACAAACTCACCTCAACTATAAGATTTTATCACAAAAACCAACTTTAATTTATACGACGTTGCAAAATGTATAAAAAACCAAAACAATCACAGTTTAAGAACAAGCTCATTACGAATTTTACAATTACAGACCAAAGTTTCAATTTTCAGTAATTATCACAGTCATGCACAACTCACGATGTTATAACTTAGTGTTTTTAAAATAGTAAAACGAAATACTAACGAAATAAAAAAACGTAAACAAAACAAGTAGAAGGAGCGCCCACCAAACCGAATGACTAACCAAAGCAAACTGAAGTTAGCGAGAAGTCAATGATGGGAGTAAAATTAAAATTTGCGTCACAGATTATTAAATAAACAAAGGTAGATATCTGTCACAGAGTATACTAAAACGACTCGATTGGTTTCATGTCAAAGTTACTCGATATCCACTTGCAGTAACTGCGCCGTAAAAAAGGTATATAATATAATTAATAAATATATATAATTTATAAAACAAATATTTTTGGTTATTTTATTAGTTACGCATAAAAAATAATTATCTTGTTGTTTATAAAATATGCTTTATATTAATACGACAGATCTAAAATCGAGTTTAGATTTTTAAACTGTTATATTAATCGATTCTATAATTCTATGAAGAGAGCAACAAATCATGACGTTTATTTTGAAGTACAAATACAAAATGACACTGTCATTTGAAACGTACGGTATAGCCATTTAAAAAATATTATAAAAATAAATTATAATATATTTGAGGCTAATCGCGGCGCAGGGATACAAGTGTGTGAATATAAACGCGACTGGTTGTGGGTTCGATCACCACACGATTATTATAGACTATAAAATATTTATTTCAATTTAGATTTCCATTTCTTAGCTCTGGTGTCAAGGCAAAGCGCGGCGTTGAGTTGCTCCATTCAATACATAGGAGCAATATCTTAACTCCAATATCTGATAAAATCACATATTGAAGTCTCTTTTCTCTGGTGCATTGCAGTAGCTTTTTCCAATATCATTATATAGTAAATAAATCACATATATTTAATATAATATAAAGGATAATCAAATCTATTTTAAGTTTTTACATTAAGAACATGTCATCATATTGCGAACTGGTTATGTTGTGTAGAAATTGTAGTGTAGGCAAAGAATTTGGCATTTTTTTTTAGTAATTCTAATCGCAGAACACATTTACCAAAGGTTCTAATACTTTAAAATTATAATTTTGATATAAATTAAATGTCGTTTCTCTTCACTGAAATGTTATCAGGGAAAATAACACACAAGCACAGTTTTGCTTTCAAATTTAATATTACGTCGGCTTAGTGTGTAAACCTGCTAAATCCAAAAAGAAAAAATCCTTTTTTTACACAATATTTTTTTTGTAACGGAATTACAATTCACGACTCATAGAAGCCGTCCAACACAGGCTGAGTTTGGAATGTACCTAAAAGGTTCGAGTTCAATTCCCTGTAGGTTCGTTTAAATTTTAAAAAATGTTCTTAAAAAAACATCAGGTTAATTTAAAAAGATCAAATAATTAAATAGAATAAGATTTTATATAATAATTGTTAAGGGAATAATTGAAATACTATATATGCAAACTATTCGTTTATTATTAACATATTCATATTTTACATTTTATTTTGAGCTGCACTATAATTACATATCGACTTTGTATATATTATTATAAATATATTAATGGTCAGTTCTTTGTGCCTTCAGTTAATGTTTCTTTGAAAGTCTGTAAAAAAAATATTGTAATGATTATTAATAAAAAAAAAGCCTAAAGCTGTATTTTAGCTTGTTTTTTCTAAATAAAAAAGCAAAGAAAATATAAGTCATTATGTATGGCTTTGTGATCTTTGCGTTTTTAAAGTGAGAAAAGTTAACGAAATTTGGAACAAAAAAAAATGTTTTGTACTCCTTGTTCTATTATTGGTATTATATGTTTTTTTTAATTTAAAATTTTAATTTGCTTGACTCGTAAAGTAGTTTGTTGTTATAAGACAAAAACTAACATCTACATTTATATTCATAACAATAATAATAATTACAGACAAAATAACATAATTGCTTTTAATGTTTGCAAAATAAATGGTTCATTAAGATATTTTCCTGATCTTAATAGAATCGTATTAACGCAATGTTTGAATTTGAATCGTATTAACGCAATGAGTTATTTAAATTACTTTAACTAAAAAAATACCTGAATTTAGGTGAAAAACGACGTCTTCTGGCTTCAATGGATTGGAGTGCTGGTTTCTCCTTAAATTGAAAATGTAAAATTTTACGTTTATTTATATTTGATAGAAAATAAAATAAATATTTTTTTGATACAATGTGAACAACAATAAATAACATTTTCATGACACACGAAAATTGTGACTTCAAACCATACTCTGGGAAATATTTAAATAAAAATAAATTATTGGGAAATATTTGATTGGTGTAAAATATATATGATGGTGGAGGCTGTTAGACATAAAAGAGTATAAAGTTCTCTCTCACTCACTCTCCCATTTAAGAGACATAGCGAGTTTGGTGGCGAAACCAGAGAGTAAATTAAAATAATTATTTTCGAGTAGGAATCGAACCCACAGCTGACACATTCACAATCAGCTGCTATGTGCTGCGCCATGACAGTCTGAAATAATATATTTAATTAGATGCTGTTTTATTGTTACCTCCTCCTCAGCAGCACCTTTAGGTGGGCCGTATTCAGCGAATCCAGGGGGACCATATTCAAGAAAACCGACAGGTTCTTGTTCCAAAGCACTAAAAACAGTTTTTTTTATGTTAATTAAGTTTTATCTGGTTTCTCCTCTTTGTATTATTTAATTAAAAAGAAAAACACAATATTTTCACATAAATATATTACGAAAACAGAAAAGTATGCATTTACGTTTACGTTTTTTAATACTATGAATCGTATATTTTAGGTTCGTATTTGTAAATTCGATTTCCATTCTCAGATCGATCTTGAGATCCCCGTTTCCTTCATAGATATAATTTATTAATGAAAACGGCATCTCTAGATCGATCTCGAGAGTTGAGAGCGGTTTATAAAAACGGGCTTTATTTTCGAATTATTTGATGCACTTTAAATAAATCTTTCTAAATATCTTAGAAAAAATATAATAGTTACCCAGATACAGACACGTCACTAACAGCTTGACTTACTTCGGACTGAAAATAAAGAAATTTTCTTAGAACGATTATTTAATACAAAAACAACACCTTTATGAAATGTAGTAAAAATATTACCTGTAATACTTTCACTTCATTTTCTATACTGGCGATGATATCGGGAATGTTTTGGGCGGATACAAGACCAACTTCATTTACTGCTTGAGACAATTCGGACTGAGATACTTCTGACTTTTCATTGGACTGTGATTCATTGACTTCCTGTTTTTGTTCTTGTTGACTAACAGCTTCCAGGTTGGAAGACTCTTGGGATACTTGTTCAGAAATTTCTTGCACTTGAGGTACTTGCAAAATTGGCTCCACTTCCACTTGAGATACTTGGGATACTTGTTCAGATTCTACTTGAGATGCTTCAGATCCTTGGGATACTTGTTCAGCTTCCACTTGAGATACTTCAGATACTTGGGATATTTGTTCAGCTTCCAATTGAGATAACTCAGATACTTGGGATACTAAGACATCAGCTGGGGTAGATTGGGATTCCTCAATAGCCAGTAGATTAGCTTCACTACTATCATTTACAACTGATTCAGTTGATCCTTCAGAGCTCACCACATCTTCAGATTGTAAAATCTCAACATTGTTAACTTCAACATCACCAGCGTTTTGGGAGATTTCAGAAACTTCAACAAGTGGCTCAGATACAGTGCTCTTCTCTTCAGCGAAAGATGCAGTAACTGCTTCAGAAGATTGTTCTACGTTAGCTATAATTTAAAATATATATATTTAAAAAAATATATTTTTTAAAAGCTATTAAAAAATAGCCTAATTAAAAAAATGAATCGCATCGAGTATATGCTTCTTTTGAATTTGAAATTCATTTGGTGCAATTAAATAAAAAATAAATTCGGATAAGTAACCTTTCTATATAATTTAATACCTTCAGAAGCGACCTCGGCTTGTTGCACAACGGCTTCTTCTTTAATCTCAATTTGTGCACCAAAGCTCTGCTCGACATCAACATCTGGGAGACCTTGGCTAATCAGATTTTGGGAGACCTCTTGGACTACTGGTGGTCCATATTCTCTCAAAAAATCTGAGCCTGATGCTTCTGAGCCTTCCAAGATTACTTCTTTCGGGCTTTCTGACGATGGTTTCTGGAATTACAATTTTATTATGTTTCCTTTAATTTTAGTAAAGTATAGTTTTATTTTTAGTTTAGATAATTTTGTTCTATCATATTTCGGAAAATGTTTCTTTTAATCACAAATTATTTTGTTTTTAAGAAATATAAATATTGTACCAATTCAGAAGGTAAATAGAACGCTGGTCCTTGTGGCCTCCATCCGCTCGGTAGGTATGGTCCAGATCCTCTGGCGGATACTGAAGCTACGACGAAAAGTACTACTGCAAACATCTGTAAAAGAATAAGAGAATCCTTATATAGAACAAAATAAATTCTTATTAGGACCAGCTTATTAGGATCAACAAAATAAATGGAGGAATTTGTCTTTACATAAGTATGCAAAAATTACAATTTTGTATTAAACCAGATTCCAAATCAACGCTATAATGGCACTACTTATTACTTAAAAATATTCCAGTGAACAAATAATACGATAAAAACAATTTATAAATTAAAAAATATTTATAAAATAAAATAATTGTATTACCTTCATGTTGTTCAGATATTGAGATCTTCGAAAATGAGATGCGAATGATGCTGTGCTATACTGGCAGCTGAATTTATACTAAATACGGCCGCTTTTAAAAAAATCAAACAAACCAAGGCTTACGGTAAATATTTGAAAATTAATTAATTATGTTTTGCACTTTACTATGCGAATTAGAGCGATGGTCAAGGACAATCCATACCTATGTGATAACCATAAATTAGATTTAAATAAATGTTTAAATTTTATAGCATATACCCCGGTAGGCAGAGATAATCTAGGTACTGTTAAGACATTCTGTTTCTCACTATCTTACCAATTTTCGAGACATTGCGGTTGCGTGTTGAGTCATACAACCCAACGCCTTGCTTTGTCTCGTTACTAGAGCGAAAAAAGTGAAAATAATTCATTACCCTGATAGAAAACCGATCCCACAACCCTCGCGGTTACAAGCAACCGCCGATGGACTTTATTTTGCATTTCAGTCTTTATTTGCCACCCACTACTCTCTCAGTGTACGTCGGGCTCTCTTATACAGCGCCAACTCTCTCGATCCTATATGGATATCGCTAATACTATTACAATATAAGCGAAAAAACGCAATGACGTTAGTAACTCTATTGGAGAATACTAATATATACCTAAAATTATTCACAGTTATGAGTTTAAACCTTATCTAAGCTTACTTCTCACTAATATTAGGGATGTGAAAGTTTGTGAGAATGGATGCTTACACACGGATTTAGATGAAACTCTACAGTAATATTAATATTTCCTATGTTGAAAAAAAATGGAATCTGTTCAAGGTGCCTATGCATTTTACGTAAACAAAAACTCGACTGCATAAACGTAAAACAAAATCAATCGCAATTGTTTATTGAAATTAACAGTCGGGACGTTTTCTTCAACAAATTCTTATTTAAGTTTTTCTTATGAAGATTTAATTAGTTAAAGAATATGCCTCTATTGTCAATACATAGAGTTAGTTTTATGCATTCGCAATATTTGTTTTTTTTAGATAATTTTGTTATTTCAAATTTTGTTTGCGTTGCGCAGTCGGGTAAAAAACATAGTGTGATAAAATATTGTTTTTTTAATTTAAAGTAGGTGAAGGTGACCATAAGTATATACCAACAGATTACGTATAATCTTAATCTTCAAATGGTCTAGTCCAAATTTTAGAATTATTCATGGGTAATATTTAAATAAAAAAAACCCTTTATAAATATTTGTACTGTTGTCATGCACCGTCAGAGCGTCTGACTGCAAATAAATTATTTTCATTTCCTCGATCTGGTAAATAAACAAAGCACGGTGTTGAGTCCCATTGGTTAAAATTTTAAATGCCCCCAAACTAGGTTCCCTTTGCCTACCCTGCTGCGAGATAAAGCGCAAAGCTAAAATAAAACATACAAGAATTGTGTACTTAACTATCGAAATTTACATTTTTTTCTATAATTACCATATTGATTCAAAAGCTAATTGTTAATTTAAACAGAAATCCTCAGAATCGTATAGGCACGTAATACTAGATCAATGAAGGCAAATATTGGCAGATTTCACGATTGATTTGTTTGACATCGATAATGGGTTACACAACGCGATCAAACTCAGGACCAAGGATAAGGAGCACACATACATAAAAAAAACATTATTATGTTTAATTTGTCCTTGGTCCTACCATTTAAAAAGCATTATAAAATTTTTCCGAAGAAATAAAAGCAGGAATATTAAAGATTTTCTCTACATTTCTTACATTTCTAACAACCGTAAGGATATTTATGAAGATTTTTTTTAAACATGAGTAAGTAATAATAGAGTATTATTAATATTCAATGTTATTAGACAAGTAGAATGGCATATATAATATATATGTTTTTTTCCAAGTATGTGAATGAAGGAGAGCTGTTAAATACTATAAAATGTTGAAAATAAAAGTAATATTTACATAGACATAGCATTCATTAATAAATAGATGTCAATGAGAAAGATGAATCCTCTCATTTTTTGCCAACTGTCGGTATAACAGGTTGTTTTAAGTTTTAATCGAAATAAGTTTATATAATTAAAATTATTATAATCTATATTTTCTTTATAATCATCAAATACATTCTTTTTCAAATCAAATCTATTAGAATATTATATTGCCGTCAAAACCACAAGCAAATTTTTAATCTTATGTATGTGTACGAATTGGGTCAAAATAGAGTTGTAATATTTTCTTAATTAATTGATTGATAGGTATGTATACAAGTGAAACTGTATAAAAAAAATCCATTTTAGAAACAAATAAAATTATTTATTCGAAACATAAATAAAAAGTTAAACAATATTACAAATTAAAAGCAAAGTGACATATTTAAAATAATAAAGAAACATAATTTTAGTCAGTATCCAGAGCGGGCCTCCTGGCCGCTCTTGTATCCGTTTCCGTTGCTTCGGGAATTAGCGTTGCTATCATATCCGTTCCCGTTGCTTCGGGAGTTAGCGTTGCTATCATATCCATTTCCGTTGCTTCGGGAATTGGCGTTGCTATCATATCCGTTGGAACGGGTTAGATCTTCTGAATCTTCGTAAGATATTTGGGGTTTGAATCCGCGTTCGTCAGCTTCATAACTTACTGTCTGCAACAAGGAAATAGATTTTAGTAATATTACTTAACTTTTTTTACGTCGGATTTATATATTTATATATTAAATATTTTTAAAAAATGAATACTAGAAAAAAAGGTAACATATTTTTATATTCATATTATGAAGACAAGTTTAATACTGTGTAAAGTTGTACAGAATAATAAAAAAATTGAATGCATTAGTTTTTCTATCTATTAATAGAATATTATTAATACTACTATTAATAATATTTTAAACAATTGTACCATGATTTCTGTTAAGTTAGATTAAGTTAGTAAATTTTTAAAGTATCATCTTTTATAAAGGCTTGTTAAACAAAATGCTGATACAAAAACCAATAGCGTAGTGACGGGTCACTAAGTTTTTTCTATCGCATTGTTGTGTATGATGTCACCCTTACCTGTTTCCTACCATCAGGTAACACTACATGATATTCTCCTTGCGCTCTTTCCTCCACTCTCTCCTCATGATGTCCGAAGTCTGTGCCTTCACTGAAGTCACTCACCATATAACCGAAGTTGTAGTTCGCTGGTTCCTGTACACAAAATAAAGTATAAGTACTGTTTTTTTTATTTACTATGTTTTTCAGAATATTTAAACTTTTACAAGTACTTATGCTTTGTTCTGTGTTTTTCTGATCAAAGTGTTTTAATAATGATTTTTGATGAGAGAAATATTGTTATTTATATCAAATTAAATTATGTGTATATGAAATTAACTTGATAATTTTTAGAATGGATACAAAAAAATGATAATTCTGTTATAATTTAATGAAATTATATTATTTAATGTAAATAGCATATTTAATAATATACTAAAATGATAATAATGATGTTATTAAAAAGTCAATTGAAATAAGGTTCGACTTACCGAGTTTACGTCTATGGCATTTCTAGCGAAATCAGCCGAATTCTCATCGTAGCCCTGTGCTTGACCAATTCTAGCTTGAGTGTGATCATGGGGGATGTTCCTAGAATTTATAGACAACTTTATATATATATTTCGCCCCACGTAAGCAGAGGGAACATACTGATAAAATATTCCGTTCTCCAATCCAGTGATATAATAAAGCCTATAGCATTCCTCCATGTGTGGAGTTTCCAACATAAAAACAATCACAATTTGAACTAGTACTTCTTAAGATTGGCACATTCAATCAAACAAACTGTTCAATTTTATAATATTGGTATTGAAAAAAAATGTCAAAATATTACAAACCTGGCGCCACCATTAACATGTTCGTGGCCATTAGTTGGTGCTGCAAAGTTTCTGGCAGCTATCACTTGAGGTAGTGGATTGGCTCCAGCTGGTCCTTGCGGGTACCCCGCATTGCGGTTTGATGGAGATGGCGGTAAGTAGCTGTGAATTTAACATTTTTATTGAAATTTGTAAAAAATAAAATGAGTAAAATAAAAAAAAAAATCCAGGAATAGTCTGGCTGATATTCATTGTCAAATGACAATATGGTGATGAAATGAACGGTATACTTCCAGTTGTGTGTTTATTTGCGAATTTAATTATTTTTCAAATCCAAAATAATGAAACTAAACAATTTGTTAAAAATAGGACATTTTCTTGACTTTAGTTTTAGATCACTTCAAAACTAATCTTCATATATCATCCAAATAAATGTATAGCTTTCTGTAGTATTTTTAATATGCACTGTAATCTGCAAATATTTACTTAACACCAACACATAATAATCATTAAGTGAATACAAAAGACATCAACGCGCTCATTATTTTAACTAGATATACTTATAATACTTTATATTGTTTTTTTTGTACAAATTAGCTGCATAGCGACTCTATATAAAAGCCTCTTAATGCTTGAAAAAATATTTTTTAATATATACAAAAATATTTTATAAACTACTATTTTCGTTTACTGTGTAGGAGGATGTGGTAGCGCTCTTCGGTCCGATTTGATAGTGATTATTTATAATGGTTTTTTATTATAGCTTCTTAACATTAAAAATTGTTTAATTATTATTTAGATTATTTAAGTGTGCTTATGCTTAAGATTTTTTTGTCAATATAATTTTTGTTTTTTTTTTAATATATTTTTTTTCAGCTTCACACCTACGCTATACTACACTGGAGGATACGCTGTATATGCAGAAGGGTAGGAAGAGGAAGCCTAGTGTTAAAACCCTCCATTCCCAACTTTCCGCCGAAGCATTATGTGTTGAGTGGCGGAACTCAACGTCGTGCTTTGCCTCGACATCAGAGCGTAGAATTGTACGCAAAATGTTAATAATATTTCATTTCCTCGAGTGGGAATCGACTCCACACTCTCTCCACACTTTGCGCCACGATTGCTAATTTAAAAGGTTAAGTAAAATCTTTTACCTGTTTGATGGAGGAGGTTCGGCTAAAGCGATAGCCGCGATGAATACAACAACAAAAATAGTCTGAAACAAAATGAATCAATAAATATAAATTATTTATATAAGAGAAACATTAAAAATTAATTGATAACATAAATTGGTAACATTTTTCCCTATCTAAATAAAATAAAATATGTTTAAACCCACCTTAGAATCCATAATAATCAAACTAAAAAGACAATCTCTTTGGCTCTTTGCCTACTTCAAGAAATTCGAGATTTATATATATATTTAAGAAAATCAAAAAAGTACCATAATCATGTAACAAAATATTAAATAACAACGCAATGAACAATTAAAAGTACTAAAAGTAAAACAAAGAAAAAAGTTATATAATACATTAAAATAAGCTTTTCTTTAGAATATTACGTAACTCACCTTCATATTAGCAGTTGACAGACGAGTGATACAAGTGACACGAGAGACAAGTGATGCTCATGTCCTAATTCGAAACGTTTTTATACTGATACTTATTTAAAGGTAGGGGTGAAAAATTACTCTCATTATCCATATAATAGATCTTTCAAGGTAGATGACGATTGGAACAATAGTTCTGTAGAGCCGCAATATGTGTGTTCTTTTTAAATAAATTCAACTCATCAATACATTGAAAAAATATAAAAATCTATAATTTTAGTATGAAATGTATAACATTTTTTTAGCTCTTCATGCTGTCTATATTGATATAATAAAGCTGGGGCGTTTTTTAAATGGACGCACTTATCTCATTTCGCTAGAAACAAAACTCTACTGATTTGGTTTGAAAAAAAAAATATTTATGTCGAATTGTCCATTTATCAATATAGATAAAAGTTAAAAGGCTATATCATACTATTAAGAGTAGGAGTGATAGTAAAAGCTAATAAAACGTAATTTTGTACAATGTTTCTGTCTTTTTAGATGGGATAGAAATTTTTGCCCTACTTTAATTTTGTTGCCTTGTAAAATCTTTTAATAATTAACGACTCTACATATTTTCCTATTCACGTATAAGGGTGTACGTAAGTCGTTGCGTCGTGATCACGGTTTCTTATGTATTTTTGCATAGTTAAGGTCACTTTAAAAATAATAGTATTAACAATAGATGTATGAAGGTACATCTCTATCTAGCTCTCTACATGTTATTACAGAATATCTAGTGATACCATAATGGATTTATCAAATCCGGTTTTTTATGTCCACCAAATTAGAGTAGAATTCAAGAAAACGTATACAGAGTGGAAGAGGCAGTGCTTCTTTTACTGAAACTGCAAATAGGGTAAAATATTTCATACCCAGAATTAAAAAAATTAATCAAGGTACCTCAACAGTTTAGACGTAGGATTTTTTTTTCATTTCACGATTTTAATCCATACCTGTATTTCGTGTCACGCACACATACGTATGCGACGTTGCCGCTTTGACAGGTAAGTGTGTGCGTGCCTATGTTATACTTTACAAATGGCGTTTTATTTTAAAACGATAATTTTATTATTTATTTTGTTTGAAAAATAACTTTTTCATTTTTGGGAATTATTTTTTTTCCGTATTATATTAGGCTTTTATAGAGTAGTTAAAACTGTGGTTTCATTTAAAGTGGTGCTGACAATTCCACCCTGTATATATATTTAAAATAATCTATATCTTAGGCCACTGTGGCGCAGTGACATAACGTGTAAATGGATGTTTAGTATTCGATTCCCAATTGGAAGATAGCACTATTTTCATTTCCTCACTTTGGTAAGAAAACAAAGCGCGACATTGAACTCAACACACAATGTTTAAAAAATAGAGCAGGGCATGGGAAATAAAGTTTCTTAATATTAGGTTTCCTCTGCCTACTCTGCTTTTCGGAGAAAAACGCAAAGCAGCCAGAATAAATTTAAGGTAAACATGTGTTTTTTCTGTAGATATAGATAATGTTCGTATGTAATTTATTTGTTTATTAACCACTAATTTCATATTCAATTTATTTGTTTATTAACCACTAATTTCATATTCAATTTATTTGTTTATTAACCACTAATTTCATATTCAATTTTATTGAATTGTTTATGTATAATTTATGTAGTAATATTTTTTACGGCATCTATATATCAGTCGTCTATAATGTTATTATATCTTCCTTATGCTGAATAGTTCATTTATTGAGGAAGGCAACATACCACGTTAATTCATGTAGCTCTCTGTACTGAGTTTATATGTAAAAGGTTCTTCTTTATTCTATTTCTTTATTTATCTTTATAACCTCAAAAGGTTCATTTGATAATATTCTAATATAAATATATATTTATTTTATTACCTACGTATTATTTAAAATATCCAAGTAAAAAATCAAGAGGGTACTTTAAATTTTAAAGATCGATGAAGTGCACAAATATCACTTTTTGATGTCGTAAAGACTAAATCATTGTTTTTGGATTTTCACAATTTTTTACAATGTATATTTTTTTGCAAGGAATAAGAGTCACCTTAAAGGAGACTGCTCATACTTTACACTGTATTAAAAATAATTATGGATTTGAAAGCTCTTAATTATAGCAAGTTTTTCAGACCACCTGGTGGCATACCCTGAAGATGTAGTTTATCGACCTAACGTTATAATATTGCTATTTTTAATATTTTAGCTGGAATGTTGCATAAAAAAAATATTTCGTTAAATTGTATTTAACCAACTAACTATAATTTGTTTATTAAATGGCAACTTTGAACCTGTTGTTTCATGTTAATGACGACCAATTTAACTAATTTTATTTTTTTAAAAGTGATATTATTCGACTGTTAGTTAACCTATTAATAACAATGCAATACATAATGAATAAACTTAAAACAACACGGTATACGTGTGCAACAAGTAATATGCAAATATTTATGTTCTTGATTCAAGTATTAAAATATTTCGATCCAAATCAGCACGAGTTGCCGTTATTTTAAGAACTTGAAATATATTTTACAGTTATTTTAGAATAAAAGGAAAAAAATAAGAGGTTAAGAGTAATTATAGGTAACTATTTTATTTTTTTAGGACTCTCTCCCTCTAGGGTGTTAATCGATTGACGGATCAAATCCCCACGGACAATGTGATATAAACCAGATATGTTGACGGGTATGGGAAATGTTCAGCGACATTCACTGGTTTTTTTTTTGAGAAAAAAATTCATATTCTTTAAGAAAATTGAAAAATACAGTTTTAATTTGTTCCTTAATATAATATAGGCTTTGTATGTGTGGAGTGGTATTAAGAGCATAATTAGATGAAGTGCACAGAGTGTGCGTGCACTAGTTTTCTTTTAATTTAAATATTCACCTTCACCAAGAAGATTTGACTCTTATTTTATATTATAAATTTGTAATAATAAAATTATACTTAGATTTAGAATGATAACAAAAAGTTAGTTAAAAAAAAACAAATAAAAAAAACACAAAAACTGACTTCTAAACTGAGCAGTACCTAAGCTGTTTAGGGATAAAGCGCGAAGTTAAATTAAGTTAATAATAATAATAATACTTTATTGCACATGAAAATAAAAAAAAAGAAATATATGTCGGAATTTGTAGTACTGAGGTGGTTCCGGAACGCCAGCGCCATCTGTTGGCGCTCGACAGAGTTAGTGTTATGCATCGGTATGGAAGGGGCGAGTCGAGGCGAGTCGACTCGAGGCGTGGCCGACGGACGTCGACTCACTTTGTGTTTGGCGGTCGGCCGGTGCAGACGACACTGAAACTGTCCCGCGTTCCGTGCTGTGTATCTACCTACTGGGATAGCGATAGCTGCTTTCTTGTGAATTG
>JAKRZM010001012.1:192891-226924 GCA_036379175.1 Heliconius cydno galanthus | reverse complement strand
TTACAAATCCGTAACTATGTCGTGTAAACAGTGACAGTACTTTGTCATAAATATCATTTTTTAACAACGTACGTCCGATTTATCAATACATGATTTTAGGGATTCGTTAATATTAAAATTTATATTGTAAGAAAAATATATATTGAGGCCGTCGTGGCCCAGGGACACAAGGACGTGACTGTAACGCGACGGTTGTGGGTTCGATCCCCACTCGAGATGAAGTATTTAATTAAATTTATACTTCCATTTCTTGAGCTCTGGCTCCTGGCTCTGGTGTCGAAGCAAAGCGGCGTTGAGTTCGGCCACTCAACACGCAAATCCTCCAAAATTCAGCGGAAAGTGGGGAACGAAGTTCCTTCTGCCCACCTCGCTGTGTGCGCGATACAGCGTGAAGCTGATTATATTTTTTATTTTAAAATATATAAATGGTAGAAGCGACTGCGTTCCTTTTACGGGAGCAACCTATATGATAAAATATGTCAAACCCATACCTAAAAAAACAATCAAGATTAATCAACAGTTTAGACGTAGGATTATTATTTTAATTTCACCATGTTTTTCCATACTGTATTACGTATGACATAGTTATGAATTGTATTTACGTTACGCCAATAACGTAATTAGAATACAAATAAAGAAAAGACAATGAGAAGTAAAAGTTTATAAATCATTTAATACTGAATAAGTACTCTATATATTATGCTTGCAAACTTATGTTTGTTTACTTTATTCGCCGCATCACCAAAACCTCAGGTATTTTCAAAGCACAATCCTGATATCGGTACAGAACCCTCTCTGACCGAGCCTGACTTGCGCTAGGTCGGTTTTTTCTTAAAACACTTAAACAAACATTTGTTTTGAATATAAATTTAAGCAGGCGTAGATGATTTATTATATTGATTTTCTTTATTTGTGATATTTTTTTAAAAACATGTACAATTGTACATATTATAATTATAATTTAGTTTTTTATCTATCTATTAAAAGTATTATTTTAAATAATACTTTTAAAATGTATATTGAGCCCGTCGTGGCGCAGCGGCACAAGGGTGTGACTGTAATGCGACGGTTGTAGGTTCGAGTCCCACTCGAGGAAGTGAAATATTTATTTACGTTTATATTTCCATTTCTTCGCTCTGGTGTTGAGGCAAAGTGCGGCGTTGAGTTTGCCCCTCAACACGCAATGCCTTCAGAATTCGGCAGAAAGTGGGAAACGGAGTGTCTTAACACTAGGTTCCCTCCGCCTACCCTGCTGTGTATGGGATACAGCGTGAAGCTGAAAAAAAGGAATTATTATTTTGAATGTTTCATCGATCCTTTTTACTTCCTGATCTTTATTTTCTTAAAATATTAGATTTTACTATAAAACGTGTGCTTCTAGGTTCTTTTAACTTGGGAAAATAAATTATTATTTAATTCAACAAAATAACATATAACACTTTATTTGTTTATATAATTATGTATTAGTTATTACTTTGAAGTATTTACGTAGTATAGAGGAATAAATCAAAACACAAATCTTAATAGTGTTATTCGAACATGAATAGGATTATCAGCTTATATCCACCCAATATTATACACCGAAGTGTGAAAATAAAATTGTATTTTTAATCCACCAAAATGGATTGGTTCAACTTTTGATCCATATTTACAACAGTAATTTACAGAGAATAATAATAATAATAATAGACCCGCAGGGCAGCTTTCGGCGAGCTGTTGGGAAGTGACGACCCCATGGACCTGAGTCCTCCGGAGGGGAATTGTGATCTATCTCCAGCCTCTGGCTTTCCTTTATTGGCCGGCAGAGAGGAGCGCAAGAGCTATATGCTCGAAGTGCTCAATCTGCGTAATAACGGGGAAACCCGCTCACGAGCTCCTCGTGATGGTGAGCTCTGCTGCTGCTCCTCTCTACACCCTTAGCCGACCACCCCGATGTTGCGCCCGAGGCACTACGCGAATTTGTGGGGGCCCATCTAGTGGGAGGCGAGTCACCGTCTACCAACCATTCAATTTGAGACTATTGTAAAGGCGGACGTCAGGTAGTCTAATCCAATAGCCTAGTAGCCAGTCCATCCAAATTCAAAATCATGGCAAATAAGATTGGAAAAGAGTATAGAAAAACTTAGAGTAGATATTGGACGTCTCACCCAATATATCAATAGCAATAGATCCCAAAAAGTAGTTAAAACAGTGATGAAAATTTTCCGTAATACAACTTTACATACTAAGCATGAAAATGATAACCAAAAATAAGAAGAATTTCTAGATACATTAAAACAAAAACTAGCTCTTAAACCTCATAGACTAAAAAGATACAAAAAAGCACAGAAAAGAAAAAATAACAATATCTTATTTGCAACAAGAGAAAAAACATTTTACAGACAACTTTCGAAACCAAACCATCCATCCCAAAATAGAAATACAGAGAGTATCCCTACAGAAGAACAGTTAACTACATATTGGTCAGACATTTGGGAACAAGAATCGAAAATATATAAAATAAGTCCGTTTATTATTGAATTTTTGAACATTATTATGTCTCAATGGAAAACCACCTTGCAGCTTAATTACAATAGTACTACCGTGAGAACCAGACATATTCTAATTAAAAAAGGAATCTATCAAGGGGATTCCTTGAGTCCCTTATNTTAAATACACTTAAACAAACATTTGTATTGCATATTTCAAGCAGGCGTATATGATTTATTATATTGATTTTCTTTATTTGTGATATTTTATTAAAAACATGTACAATTGTACATATAGATATGTTATAATTTAGTTTTTTTATTTATTTATAAATAGTATTATTTTAAATAATGTTTTTTAAAATGTATATTGAGGCCGTCGTGGCGCAGCGGCACAAGGGTGTGTGGTAGAAAAACTCGAGACTATATGATTATAATATAGAACGAGATTTCAAGATTTAGGATTCTCAATGTAAGTTGACACCCTCTCAAGCAGCCACGTAGTGCTTGAAACTTCTCTTTAAAATTAAATAGAGATTCGTAGAGCAATATATAATATATGCTTAAACCTGGAATTGTTGCAGAATTGCAATTTATGACGGAAGAACTAAGTTTACAGTGTGCGCCCACTTACGGTTTACCTAGACAGATATGATTGATATAACTAAACATTTTTCGATTAGATGCGAAAATTAAACCAATTGCCAAAACTCTTAAATTATGATATATTTAATGTGTAACCAAACTAAAATAATGAATCCAGCTTTAGAGTTTTGTACATCAAAAGTAAAAAAATGGAACCCTTATAAGATTACTTTTTTGTAATTCTGATTATAATTTGCCACTTTTCAGAATACTTTCAATTGTTGGCCCGTAAACATTGTGTGCTTGATGCGTTTTTTTAAAAAACCACAGCGGCATTACTTTGCAAAGACAAAAGATATTCAACTTCGATTTCTAAACAACATCGATTTGCCGTCAGTATAGATGTAGCCGTCTGCCCATGCTGCAACTGTTTTTCCATACCACTATTAGTTCCTAGAGTCATTGCCTCCAATTTCTGAGTGCTCTTACCCCAATTTGAAGTGTAAGTAATATTGTTATTACCTGAGATATTCACAAGTTTTAAATTTAAATCATATTCAATTTCGATTTCGTTGTTCTCGGAACGCCACATTAGAAAGAACAGAACAGAACAGATTTCGTTGTCGGTATACTATGTTTAACACTTTCACTAAGGCTCGCGCTGAATTTTATTGTATTGTTAGATAAATTTTCAAAATTCTGCGACATCACCATAATACTTTTAGACGTACTCTCTTTCACTCTAGCAGATTGAACCTTTAATAACCCTGTAACTTGTTTCGACTGATATTTTTAGTATCCTTCGAAGATGGTGGGTTTTTGAGATATACATGATTCGGTTTCTGATTGTAAATTCTTTTAATTGCCTATTGCAAATAGTTTTTATTAATTTTGAATAATTTCAATTCATTTTCACCAATAACAGCTTCGTCGTCTCCTACATAGTATATAACTATATCAGATATGTTTTTTTCCCATATTTAAATCTATGGTAATTCTTGCTCGAACTATGAATAGCATTGAGAGGAAGACTGCAGCTGATTTGAAATACATTGTTTTTAAGCTCCTGATATTTATTTTAAGGAAAATATTTAGAGTTTACTTTGGCTAGAAAGAAAATTAAAGACTAATTATTAACGAATTAACTATAAGTATCGACCTTTGTCCTTTTAATCAGACCGTTAAAATATTAGAGTACCGTGAAAGTACTCGTTGAAAGTAACTCGAAAAATGTGACGTTTTTCTAAATCCAATATGGCGGAACATCTAAGATGGCGGAATAGTTATTATTTATGCACATCTGCAATACGAGTATCAAATGAAAGGGCTTGTCGAGAATAATTAGAAAAATTATGTGACATCTAGTGAGAGAAACCTAGCCAGTGGTAACTAAAAAGTAAAAAATAAATTAAAAGCAAAAACTCATTCTTAGAAAAAGCTTTTATTTAAACGCTCTAAAAAGAAAAAACTAAATTTTTTCTTTTAAATTTTAACTATCAACTCATAACCTCATTGTACACAATTTATATAATCATAAAAAATCATCATCCAAAATTCAGCGGAAACTGGGGAACGAAGTTCCCTCTGCCTACCTCGCTGTGTGCGGGATACAGCGTGAAGCTGATTATATTTTTTATTTTAAAATATATACATGGTAGAAGCGACAGCGTTCCTTTTACGGGAGCAACATATATGATAAAATATTTCAAACCCATACCTAAAAAAACAATCAAGATTAATCAACAGTTTAGACGTAGGATTATTATTTTCATTTCACCATGTTTATCCATACTGTATTACGTGTGACATAGTTACGAATTGTATTTACGTTACGCCAATAACGTAATTACAATACAAATAAGGGAAAAACTACGAGAAGTAAAACTTTATAAGTCATTTCATACTGAATAAGTACTCTATATTATGTTGGCAAACTTATGTTTGTTTACTTTATTCACCGCATCATCAAACCTCAGGTATTTTCAAAGCACAATCCTGAAATCGGTACAGAACCCTCTGTGACCAAGTCTGGTCGATTTTTTCTTAAATACACTTAAACAAACATTTGTATTGCATATTTCTAGCAGGCGTATATGATTTATTATATTGATTTTCTTTATTTGTGATATTTTATTAAAAACATGTACAATTGTACATATAGATATATTATAATTTAGTTTTTTTTATTTATCTATTAACAATATTATTTTAAATAATATTTTTAAAATGTATATTGAGGCCGTCGTGGCGCAGCGTCACAAGGGTGTAACGCGACGGTTGTGGATTCGATTCCCACTCGAGGAAGTGAAATATTTATTTACCTTTATATTTCCATTTCTTCGCTCTGGTATCGAGGTAAAGCGCGGCATTGAGTTCTACTATGCCTCCAGAATTCGGCAGAAAGTGGGGAACGAAGTATCTTAACACTACGTTCCCTCTGCCTACCTTGCTGTGTGCGGGTTACAGCGTGAAGCTGAAAAAAAAAAGTTTTATTATTTTGAATGTTACATCCATCCTTTTTACTTCTTGATCTTTAATTTCTTAAAATATTAGATTAACTATAAAACATGTGCTTCTAGGTTCTTTTAACTTGGGAAAATAAATAATTATTTCATTCAACAAAATAACATTTAACACTTTATTTGTTTATTTAATTATCTTTGTAGAGCAATATATAATGTATGTTTTAACCTGGAATTGTTGCAGAATCGCAATTTATGACGGAAGAACTAAGTTTACAGTCTGCGCGGAGTTACAGTTTACCTAGACAGATATGATATAACTAAACATATTTCGATTAGATACGAAAATTAAACCAATTGCCAAAACTCTTAAATTATGATTTATTTAATACGTAACCAAACTAAAATAATGAATTCAGCTTTAGAGTTTTGTACTTCAATAGGAAAAAAATGGAACCCTTATAGGATTACTTTTTTGTAATCTGAATTTAATATTAGATATTCAGGTCCCTTTATCATATATTATCAACGAAACGTCAACATAAATTCCAAGATGTATGTTTTCATAATCACGAATTCTGTTTATAATTTGCCACTTTTCAGAATACTTTCAATTGTTGGCCCGTAAACATTGTGTCTTTGATGCTTCTTTTTAAAAACCACAGGTGCATTACCCCTCTCTTAGTCTCTCAGTCTCTTAGTGAAATTAGTGGACTGTATAACATAGGCGTTTAATAAAGGAAACTTTGACAAGACAATTTTCGGTGTAACGGCAACGCGACATAAGCAAAGAGAATGATAGGCGCACCACGCAAGCTCCGTTGTCGTCAGTTGTGCCGCGCATGAGCGCAGCCAAAGTAGCACCATCCCGCGGCATCAGTCCCAAACAGTTTATATCCTTCGAAGATGGTTTTATCCTTATTATCAAAATAATGAAGAGAAAATTCTGAAAACCTTGGACTACAAAATAAAAAAAAATGTCATAAAATTTCGGGATCATTTATAGCTTTTTTTTAGTATATCTTTTTTTCTTGAGAAAAGACGCAAAAAAGTGTGTTAAGTAAAGTAACATGTAGACAGACTGACAAGAAATAAAAAATAAAAATTGCGTTCTATTATTCTTTTTAAGTGTCCCTCTATCCATTTCAGTCATAAATACTAAATGTACAGACAAAATATTTTTACTGTTTCATTATATATAAGATAATTTAAATGAACTTGACCTCCCCTGATAAATATATAGTAATATTAACGAAATAGGTAATACTTCACTTAGGTGGATAATTTAATTTACATATTTGTATAGTCAATAATTCTTTTTTTGCTTCCATGTTTATATTAAAGATAATTTTAATAGTAAGTACTGTGTATTTATGTCAATAAATTTAATATTGTATTAAATATTACATTACTTAAGTCATATAATATAATAAGTATTATTATAGTACCCAAAAAACATTCGATATTTACTCATTATTTTTATTATTAACCTTAACGAAGCTAAATTAATCAGACTTAAATAATAGTGCTCCTGATTTTTTATCATACACTTTCAAAGACGCATCAGTAAAAAGACCAATCTCTATGTGTCCTACAAATGTCACTTCCGTTTGCAAATGTCCACTTCTTAGCACATTTTCAACCAATGGCCCCCAGAAATGGTGTCCTCTATATCTTTTCCTAAAATTCACAGCTACAGTACCACGTAAAGTTAAAGAAAATTGAACTTCTATATTCAACGTGGATCGGGTTGCTGATAGAACTGCTGTAGCTGTCTGTCCAGGCTGCAATTGCGTTTCCACACTACTACTTGTTCCTAGCGTCACTGCCTCTGATTTCTCTTGACTCTTACCAAAAATTGCGCTGAACGTAAATTTCGTCGCACCCGATAATTTGCCCCATGTAAAAGAGAAGTCATATCCGACTTCTTGCGACACAGATATCTCCTTATTATTTGTCCAAGTGGAGGTGACTGTATTTTGAACAGTTTGACTAATTCCAGCATTCACTTTGATAGTCTTATGGGAAAAATTTTCAAAATCTTGTGTTAACACTACAATAGATTTAATTGAGCTCCCTGTCACTTTAGCGGATTTAATTTTCAATACCCGTGTTACCGGTCTCCAATGATATCTTTCGTATAGGTCACCCCAAGGTGTCGGACTTTTGAGAAAAACGTCAGTAGGCAACTTATTGTATCTCATTCTAACAGCTTCTTTTAAATTAAACGTGTCGATTTTGAATCGCTCTATTTCTTTATTTCCTATTATAGCTTCATCAAAACCTGCGTATCGTATGATTACGTCAGATAGATTTCTTCCAGTTTCAACATTTAAAGAAATTCTTGCTTTAGCAGTAATTAATATGGCAAGAAAGACCGTTGTTACGAAGTACATTTTATTTTTATAAAAAACAGTGTATATGTAATATAACTTACAAATCCGTAACTATGTCGTGTAAACAGTGACAGTACTTTGTTATAAATATCATTTTTTAACAACGTACGTCCGATTTGTCAATACATGATTTTAGGGATTCGTTAATATTAAAATTTATATTGTAAGAAAAATATATACAAGGAAATAAAATATTGTAAAAGAAATATATACAAATAGACACAAGGACGTGACTGTAACGCGACGGTTGTGGGTTCGATCCCCACTCGAGATGAAGTATATAATTAAATTTATACTTCCATTTCTTGAGCTCTGGCTCTTGGCTCTGGTGTCGAAGCAAAGCAGCGTTGAGTTCGGCCACTCAACACGCAAATCCTCCAAAATTCATCGGAAAGTGGGGAACGAAGTTCCCTCTGCCTACCTCGCTGTGTGCGGGATACAGCGTGAAGCTGATTATATTTTTTATTTTAAAATATATACATGGTAGAAGCGAAGCGTTCCTTTTACGGGAGCAACCTATATGATAAAATATTTCAAACCCACACCTAAAAAAACAATCAAGATTAAACGTTACGTTACGCCAATAACGTAAATACAATACAAATAAAGAAAAAACTACGAGAAGTAAAACTATATATGTCATTTCATACTGAATAAGTATTTGATATATTATGCTGGCAAACTTATGTTTGTTTACAATCCTGAAATCGGTACAGAACCCTCGTGACCGAGTCTGCCTAACACTTGGTCGGTTTTTTCTTAAATACACTTAAACAAACATTTGTATTGCATATTTCAAGCAGGCGTATATGATTTATTATATTGATTTTCTTTATTTGTGATATTTTATTAATAACATGTACAATTGTACATATAGATATATTATAATTTAGTTTTTTTTATTTATCTATTAACAATATTATTTTAAATAATATTTTTAAAATGTATATTGAGGCCGTCGTGGCGCAGCGTCACAAGGGTGTAACGCGACGGTTGTGGATTCGATTCCCACTCGAGGAAGTGAAATATTTATTTACCTTTATATTTCCATTTCTTCGCTCTGGTATCGAGGTAAAGCGCGGCATTGAGTTCTACTATGCCTCCAGAATTCGGCAGAAAGTGGGGAACGAAGTATCTTAACACTACGTTCCCTCTGCCTACCTTGCTGTGTGCGGGTTACAGCGTGAAGCTGAAAAAAAAAAGTTTTATTATTTTGAATGTTACATCCATCCTTTTTACTTCTTGATCTTTAATTTCTTAAAATATTAGATTAACTATAAAACATGTGCTTCTAGGTTCTTTTAACTTGGGAAAATAAATAATTATTTCATTCAACAAAATAACATTTAACACTTTATTTGTTTATTTAATTATCTTTGTAGAGCAATATATAATGTATGTTTTAACCTGGAATTGTTGCAGAATCGCAATTTATGACGGAAGAACTAAGTTTACAGTCTGCGCGGAGTTACAGTTTACCTAGACAGATATGATATAACTAAACATATTTCGATTAGATACGAAAATTAAACCAATTGCCAAAACTCTTAAATTATGATTTATTTAATACGTAACCAAACTAAAATAATGAATTCAGCTTTAGAGTTTTGTACTTCAATAGGAAAAAAATGGAACCCTTATAGGATTACTTTTTTGTAATCTGAATTTAATATTAGATATTCAGGTCCCTTTATCATATATTATCAACGAAACGTCAACATAAATTCCAAGATGTATGTTTTCATAATCACGAATTCTGTTTATAATTTGCCACTTTTCAGAATACTTTCAATTGTTGGCCCGTAAACATTGTGTCCTTGATGCTTCTTTTTAAAAACCACAGGTGCATTACCCCTCTCTTACCCCAATTTGAAGTGTAAGTAATATTGTTATTACCTGACATATTCAGAAGTTTTAAATTTAAATCATATTCAATTTCTTGTGACAAAGATGTTTGTTTGTCCTTTGGCCACGTTGTCGATATACTATTTTCAACACTTTCACTAAGGCCCGCGTTGAATTTTATTGTATTGTTAGATAAATTTTCAAAGTTCTGCGACATCACCATAATAGATTTACACGTACTCTCTTTCACTCTAGCAGATTGAACCTTTAATATTAATATTAAGTGGTGTCTCATCGCGATTTTCGATTTCCCATATAAATAACAAGGAGAATTTTGTATTTTTCATTAGAAACTTTGTTACGATTAATTTAATACTATTGATGTAAAAGCCAATATATATTCTTGAAGGAAATTAAATGATCTACAAAGAATAACCCCTATTGTTTCCCATAATTTCGTAATTTTTCCTATATAAATGGTGCGATGCCGATAGATCATTTCTACATTAAGACGTGTAAAAATTTGGCTGAGAGCAAACCTGTTAGAAGAGAAGAGAGACAGTGCTAAATATCTCAAATATTGTCACCCGATTTGGTAATAGAAGACTTCCTCTTGAAAAAATACACTTTATAATGTGTGTAATAAAATAAGTATAAAATTGAGTATGGTGTAATAGTCTAATTTACTTAACAAATGACATGATATTAGTGACCTCCCCCCATAATTTTAGGCTGACACGTGTCTGACTATAAAACATATACTGCCCTGGGGAAAATTGAACAACATGACAATCAACTTCCACCCACATCTGGACCGGTCATATGGAACCCTAACAGCCCAGCTAAACCTTAAGAGACATAAATATAATAGCTTAAAATTGTTGTTCTGCGTTGTCAGAGTTAAATGGAGGTTATTATTCTGACCTAATAATTTAAAATAACATAAGCTAGGAGTACCCCCACGCGCTGCAGGGGGTAGCAGTTGAGGTCTATTTTATAATGATAGGTATAGTATTGAAGACTTTGCGTCGCCCCTGAAGAATAAACAAGATCTCTGGCTGGCTCTTGCATGCCCCGATTGACACAATTCTTTTACTTCACCTTCACTTCTTGTTCACGTATATCTACCCTCTTTTACACGAGTTCGCTAACAGTATAATAAATAATTAGCTTTTACGTATCAATGCTCTAATATCTAATAATATATATTATTATAAATATCAAGTATCAATATTCCTTATACAAATTACGATAATATCGTTAAAAATATATAAAAAGTCATTATGTATTGTCAGTCAATTCTGTGTATATTAAATGAATAATTATGTAGTTCAAGCGGGCAAAGCCGCGGGCTGGCCGCTAGTGTTTAAATAAATTCATATTTCTTTTACTGTACCTACTGTTTTCATACGAGCCGTAACACTATTAGAATAACCAACTCGACAAATCGCATACTCTTTACTCATAGATATATTAAATACAACTATTTTATAAACTTATTTCGTTTAATTTTGTATTGAAAAAAAATTTTTCGAATCTGAAGAAAATAACTTACAGAATATATATTAAATTCTATTAAATATATATTATTCTATTTACATAGGTCTAATGTTATAAAGTTAACATAAACTTGACCTATTAACGATAATATTAAGGCCAATATGTATATCTATATTACGACAATGCTTTAAAAATTATATTAAATATTTCTCATTTTAAATATTTATTTAAATTAATAATTTCAATTCTGCGCTTTGGTGTAGGGGCAAAGTATCGGCGTTGAGTTCCGTGACTAAACATACAATGCCTCCCGCGGAAAATGGGAAAGTCACCCTTAACACTACGTTCCTTCTACCTACCCTGCTGCATGCAGAATACTGCGTGAAGCTGAAAAAAAGAAACTAGGTATATTATATATTTTTTTTTTATTTTTCTATTAAAGTTTTATTATATTGAATGATTCATCGATCTAATTTACTTCCTGATCTTTATTTTCTTAATCATATTTTCCTAGTCGTAATTTTCTTAAAATAATTAATTAACCATAGTTAATAACAACAGTATGCTTATAGGTTCTTTTAACTTTTGAAAATAAATAATTATTACTTCAACAAAATAACATATAACACTTTATTTGTTTATATAATTATGTATTAGTTATTACTTTAAAGTATTTACGCAGTATTGAGGAATAAATCAAAACAAAAATCTTAATGCATACGTCTTTACAGTGTTATTCTAACATGAACAGGCTTATCGTTTTATATCTCGCGTATATAACAATTTTATTTGGAAAATGTAACGCTAAAATAAATATTAATATTAAAGTATCGTCGAATAGGGCTGTGTCGGGAGTCAATTTCACTGGTGATCACAAAAAATTAATAACCGACAAAGAAATAAGGCTGTATAACGTGTCGGAAGACAATTTAAAATACGGTGTCAAGGTAGAACTTGGGAAAGCGCCCGATGATATCTTTCTAAAAGACCCTACGCGTTACGGTGATTTATATAGAAAATATGAATGGAATGAAGTGAGAAGATGTTTGCAAATACATAGTGCTGAAATAGACGATATAATAAACGAAAATACAGTTATAACAACCATAGATCATATAAACAACACAACAAGTAAACTAAAGAAAAACATTAGGATATATCAAAATGTACATTTAAACATGAAATCGCTTTGGTCTGATAAGGGTATGTTTGTGGATGATATTCCTTACAGAGTGAACGTTGCAATAGATTTACAGAAGTTTGTATTTGAAAATAAATGGAGAAAGGACAATTATAAGACAGAAAAAATGACTTTTGGAGTGAACAGCTTTGGTTATGTTAACATTGAGCCGGGGAAAGCTGTGACTATGAAACTGTTGGGCAAAAGAACAATCATCGTAGCTAAACTTAGGTACGTCGCTCGACTCACAGGTCAAATTATAACGAATTATGCAAGACTATATGGAAAATATCACTTTTATGCTCCATCCATATCTAATATAATGAAAGCAGCTAAACTAAAGAATGAAATTTTAACAACGGAGTATATAGAAGTTATATGCTACACTGACCCATATATTGAAGTTCGTGATAAATCTACAGGGAAAAAGATTCCCATAAAATATCCAAATAAGGCGTTTCGCTACAAGAAAACTATTAAATAATTATAGAATTATCATTTATTTTATTTGGTTAGTTTTTTAAATAGAGTGAGGTTGGCCATAATGTATCATATATAAAGCTCAATTAGATAAAGGATAGTATTTTAATTATTTAATGCCTATTTATGTATTTTTATTAGATTCACATGTATCGATGCACTAGCGGCGTTAGGGTAGGGCGAGCCTGGGCGACCGCCCAGGGGCGCCGGTAAAAAAGGACGCCCGTTTAGGGCGCTTTGCGAGATTTAAAAAAAAACAAAGTCACCGTCGTCTTTGATATCTAAAAAAACAAAAAAAAACAAAGTCACCGTCGAAGTCATCGTCGTCTTTGATATCTAAAAAAAAAATCATCATCATCGTCATTGAAATATTTATCAACTTTGAAAATAAAATTGCAGAAAACATAGACTTTGAATGCCTAATAAAAGAGTTCGCAGATAGAAAGGCTAGAAGAAGTGAAATTTTAATTTTATTTTAAATACATGGTTATTTCATTGTACTTATTCCCTGTTTTGTATATTATTGAAATGTAGTTAGGGGGCGCCGAAAAAATTTCGCCTAGGGCGCCGGTAGTGCTAAAACCGGCCCTGTATCGATGTAAAAATATCTTGGTATGGTTCTTTTATTAAGAAAATCTTGTAATGCTATTTTGACTCACTTGACACTTGACTTTAATTAGCGTTTCATTTAATTTCTTAAGCAAGTACGTAACAACGTTAATATTTATTAAATAACAATTAGAATAGCGTATATTTTACTTTCGTGATATTTTTCCATAATGTTAAATATCAAATAAATATTGCGTCGTAGTTTTTTATAAGAAAATTTATAAACAGATAAATGAATCATAATAAACATACAAAGCTGGTTTAACATTGCCTTAAAATACGAGGAATATAAGGGCTATTAAATAAACACAACACCGTTTCGTATTAATATGTCCATATTGATCACAAAATGGTAAAATATATTAAATTATATACGGTAATTAACTTTAAAAGACATTATTATCGTGCCTATTATTAGATTATATATTTAGTATGGCAGCACTATTTTTATTTCATATTTGTCAGTGACACTGACAGATGACAGCTTACATTCACAATCAATTTTCACATTGCAAATTTGGAATCCACGGTCATTCTGCCGATAGTTCAAATAACAGTATTGTTTATTGTCAGCCATTCCTTATTGTAAATTACGTGTGTCGCATAATTATTTAATAAAATAACACAGAATAAAACACCCACAATGTTAGTTTAATTATTATTTTTACTTAAATTGCACTAACTATCAACATCACTCGTACTTTAAGTAGTTAATATTTGAGTAAGAGAAGGTTTAGGTTTATTATTATTATTTTAATTAATATAGTGTGAATTTTGATTCGTAAGTAAAAATGTTGCGGGGAATACTTGTATTTTTGCCTTTATACATCGTTGGGTAAGTATTTTTTTATTTTTAAGTGATGAAATTTAACACGACAAAAATAATTTGTTAAGTAAATATTAATAAACTAGCGGACGCGCCCAGCTTCGCTTGCTTATTTGCTCCTTTAGGGGTGAATTCTAATGAATCATGAAACACGTGTTCAATTAAATATTTTTAAGAGTCAGAGAGTTTTAAGAATTTCAAAATTTATCAAAATTGGTGATGATTTAAAAAAAAATCCATACAAACTTTAAATCCCTATTTCATCCCTTTAGGGTTAAAATTTTTCAAAATCCCTTTTTAATGAATGTACAGATTACGAAAGTAAACATCTGTCCAAATTGCATGTTTCTACCATTAACACATACGGCTGTGTGTGCGTCTTATCCCAGTCAGTTGGAACATGTCCTTTTATATATATAGATAATATGCTTATGAATTGTGATTTTTTTATTTAAGTAAAATTTCAAGGATTTATTATTATTTACTTTTAATTACATTATGTGTTTTGAAATAACTTTTTGTACTAGTTTTTACCTTATGATTTTACCTTATTCATTATGTATGGATCTTATTGTAAAAAGAATATTCTCAAATTCTGTTTATCAAGTATGAAAAATAAACAAAATATTTATGTTATACAAATTGATCTTTTTATATATTTTTCTTATATTTTGCATTTACAGGGTGTTCATTCTTGGAGCATCTATAACGGCTGGTTTATTTGTATTACAAGTGGCTGTAGCACCCCTAATATTTAAATATTCAAAGACATTCCGACGTCATCTCATATTTTCTAATTCAGGTTAGTAGTGGTTTCAAAAAGTAGTAGTAGTTTCTAGTATATTATTATGTTGCTATAAAAATCTAAATCTATAGCTACTAAGAATCTTCTATTTTTTTTCATATACAATAGTAAAACTGATTTCTTTTTTTGATATTCGCTGCCTGCAGGTCTGTCAGAGAGAATCTGGATTCTTAGTGCTATACACTTGTTTCCACTACAACACTTCCATTCCCCACCTAAAAAAATGTTTATGTGTTTATCTATCAGAAATAATGGTGGTAGTATTCCAGTGTTATTTAGACAAAATTTTGTTTTTCTATAGTTATTATTGATATGTTCTATCTGTTCTATAGAACATGCGTGTAATAAACATTTTTACGAATATTGAAATATATAAAATGTTTTTAGTGTTATTTCACAATTTTATTACATGTTTATTACATGCAAGCTGTATATAAAATTGTAAGTTTTTGAATTGAAATATTTATTCATTTTAACATTTACTTCACTTATGACCTTTGTTTTTATGGTTATCTGATCACAAACTCTTTTTATAACATGTAAATTAAATTTTGATATGCCGGATTTTTTACTTATTTTTAACTGTAGTTAAAAAATAAATACGTAATTGTTATAATTATATGAATGTCCATGATCTTTTTTTGTATGTTTTTGCATGGAGTTTATAGAATCCATTAGGTACCTATGTCATGTCTTTAATTTAGTGTTACTTATGGTTGTTTTAATAAGCTTCTCACGTCTTTCGCAGATAAGCAGGTTGTTGTTTTATGAAACAACGTACTTAACCGAAACCATGTGATATCAGAAATGAACACTACTTTTTTTTATATAGACGTTTAAATAGGATTTGTTATGATAGATTTTTTATTGAATACATCAAAAAAACGTGTAAAAACGTAAATAAAGAAATGACATAAATTCATAAAATGTCTCATGAAATATTCCAAGATCCCAGGGCCCCCAGATCTACTTTATTTTAGCAAAGCTGAAATTTTGAGGGTTATTGGTCTAATATGTATTAAGATTGTATGCATACATACTAACTTGAAAGTGGGGCCATTTCAGAGGAATCGCCAACTAAAAGTAATATTAAACAAAAATAAAAAGATAAATTGCTGCATTACAACATTTGTCATTATATTCTCTTAATTATTAATCTTTATAATTTTTCTGACAAACATACAAAAAAATAATTATTAAGTTACTAAGTAAAATTGAAAAGAATTAAAAATAATTATAATAAATTTTAATATCAATATCAGTATGATATGTAAAGATAATTCGCAGATATTGTAAAACAGTTACAAGTAAAAAAAATCCATACATTATTGTAGGTATGTAGATGTTATATTTATGATAATTGGCTTAATAATTTTAATTATTAATTATTATTTTTAATATTTTTAATTATTATAAAATTTTTTAGTTAAAATTATATGAATATAAATTAATTAAGACGATATTACAATATATAGATGCTATCGTGGTACATCGGGACAACGTCTATTGACTGTAGATATGCGTTGGTTATGGATTTGATTCCCGGTCGAGGCAATTTCATTTAACTACTCTGGAAAGTACAATTGCGGTTGTGAGTTTTACCTTTTACTCAACACGCAATGCTCCAAATGGCCGAAAAACGGAATATCTTGACACTTTATTGATTCACTTTACTTACCATTCTATATGACGGTAAACATGAAACTCTAAAAAGATGGGCTCGCATTTATAAGGAAATTCCTTTGAAAATAAACATAATATCCTTTCACCTCTTCAAATTATGTGGAATTGAATTCATTTTTGCGTCTTTTCTATCAGACCTAAATCACATTCCCATTGATACACTTCCGTTGCCCATGGGCCACGACGGTCTCTATTATAATACTCTACCAAATATAATACTATGTATATTTCCCATACATAAAAAAACACAAGGCAATAAACTCAGGGTCGTGCTGTTTGTTATTCGTATAAGATATATTTTTAATCTAAAACTAAAATGTTTTCAGATAATATACATACTCGTACGTATATATAATATTTTTATTAAAAAAAACAAATATATTTTACTCAATTATAATGTAATCAATTGTACCTTGCAATTTGTACCGCTTTTAACGCTACTTAATATATCTGAGTATTTTTTTTTTACATTTTTAAAATGTTATCACACATTTAGATAAGAAAAATACTATTTTAAAAAAAATAAAAATCCCGCTATGTTTAAATTTTATATAAAGGTTTTCTAATAAAGTATATATCTCTGAATATAGTTGAAAGAATTCATTTTAAATTATACCGTTATGCTAAATGAAAGATTAATTACTGTTATTTGATTACTGTATAAACTTTTACTATTGAGGCCGTCGTAGCGCAGTGGCGCAAGCATGTGAATGTCAACCGAATGTCATCGAGTAGGAACTGAACGTTTGTTGGTTCAATTCCTATTCAGTTAAGTTAAGTTCATTTTCTCCGTTCTATAGAATTTGACAGAAAGTGAGGAACGGAATATCTTAATGAAGAATAGTGTCTTAACACTAGGTTCCCAAATTCCTTTTGTCTATCCTGCTATGTGAAGAATACAGCGAGAAGCGAATAGCTAATGCCATAACCTGTCGCATCTACTGTCGCACGCTTGTGCGCCTGGGCCACGACTGGCCTCTATAAATAATATACATATAATTACTATATATTATTAATATTTTGTATCTTTATTTTTCAGTACAATGGCCTATAAACGTAGACTTCGAGAATCCCTCAGAGATTGGAATCAAAGGAGCTCGGAACTTAAGTATAGAGTATAAATCTAAAGTAGACAACTGTGATATTAAAATTGGTAAGCGTTCATTATTTACTTGACAGTGTTGTGACACGAGCGTGTGACTATAAACGTGACGATCGTGAGTTTGATTCCTACTCGGGGCAATGATTTATTTCATATTATCTGGTAACCAGGTAAATAAAGTGCGGCGTTGAATTCCGCCGCTTTTTAGTCGTGTCCCCGCAACACGATAACCTGAATAACAGTATTTATATTTATTTTAGGTATATGGCATATTTTGCCGAAGTCGACATACGAAAAGCTAAAAGGTGACTTCAGTAGCACAGATAAAGAACAATTAAATAAAGTAATGGATGAAGAACTAATTAACTCTAAGACGCCTATTATGATGTATTTTCACGGTAAGTTATTATTATTATATATTCTATTATGGCTTCGCCCGCTTAAACTTATTATTAAATTATAGCCTAATTATACAAAATATTCACATTAAATGTGGCCTACGTGTTATTCTAATGTAAAATTTATCTAAATTTGTTCAGTAGATTTTACTTGAAAGTGAAACAAACATTCATATTTCACATGTTAAATTCGACATAAAAATATATATGATAATACTTACTTTATAATATAATATTATAAAGAATATTATATTAAAGTCATTAATTAATATTATTTTTAACATTTTTTAATAAAATAAGCGTTTACTTTTAATCATAAATGTAATTAAAAACACGGAAACAATGAAATAAAAAGAAGAATCGTTTTGTACGTTTTTCGTTTTATCCAGTTTGTAACTCGTGTTTAGTTTTTTTTCCTTGTTTTTTACTGTATCGTTTTGTAATGTGTAGTTATTATGACTCAATAATAACTGACTACTGCACTCAGAGCCTAATTAGCGTTTAACTAAAATTTTAATTAATAGATACATATGACTCAATCGGCGTTTAGTTCCACCAGTCAACACGTAATGCCTCCAGAATTGTGGTGGATTGTGGGGAATATATGTGTCTTAATCAAAACCAGTGTCTTAACTAAGATTTCTAGTTTCCCTCTACTACAGCTATGTGCAGGATACAGCGTGAAGAAAAAAAATATTTAAAATACATCCATATATTTCGACTCTGGCTGGAGGCTTTTTTTGTGATACGACTAGATCGCTTTCCTGCGATGATTTGTATTTTTATCATTAGTAAAATTATAAATGTGAAAATTTGTGAGAATTGAATGTTGGTTACACTTTCACGCAAAAACTACTAAACGGATTTAGATGAAACTTTTCAGTAATATAGCTTATATATCAGAATAAGACATAGGCCACAATATATGTAAATATTTTGTTTAATTTAGCTATATAATATAACACTATTTGATTCGTTGAAGCAGGCGAAGCCGCGTTTGGGTCGCTAGGTAATAATAATTTATAATTACAGGTAATTCGAATTCCCGCGCCGCCTACCATCGAGTGAAATTATACAAATTCTTTCAACGTATGGACTTTCATACAATAACTTTTGATTATAGAGGTATATATAAATTTTTTTTAATAGTTTTTTCGGTAATTTAACGAAGACTTAAGACTAGAACTATAAAGGCAACAGTTGTGAGTTCGATTTTCACTCTGGGAAATTAATTATTATTTATGAATGATAATTATTATTTATTAAGATTCTCTTTAGATACCCTGGTTTATGCTGGATACAGCGTGGAGCTGATTTTTTTTTTACTTTAAAAATTACTGAATTCATGTTATTTTTCTTGTCAATAAATAATTAATTTCGCTTAAGAAGCAATTATAATAATTGCTTGAGTTATTTTCTATTTAAAATTTATATGTAATATTTCAATTGCATAAACTAGAAAATAAACTTCATTAATTTTTTATGTCTTTTTGTTTCTTTTAGGTTATGGTGACTCTACAAACATCACACCAAGTGAAGACGGTGTCGTAGAAGATTCGCTAGTAGTATACGATTGGCTTCAACAAACTATTGAAAAAGCTGAAAAAAAACCTACGCTTTTTGTATGGGGACATTCTTTAGGTAAGTTTTTTAAGCTTCACACTGTATCCTGCATATAAAAAGGGAACCTAAACACTCCGTTCTCAAATATCTGTACTAACTTTTACTCATGAGTAAAAGTTAGTACATATCATTAGAGGATCATTTACCATATCATATATCTAGTTTAAGAAAGTAAGTTTAAGCTTTAAGAAAGTAAGTTTAAGTTTAAGAAAAATATTAAAATTGAAATTAATTTTAGAAGAAAAACTGAAATCTAGCTTAATTTTGACATATGTTATTGTAATATGTTTATTTAATATATTTTTTATTTTAATATTTTTTATTTATTAAATGAATACAAAAAAATATATATAAAAATTCTTCATTATAGACACATACATTAAAAAATAAAAAATATTGAATGGTTCGTTTCATGCATAAAAGACTAACCAAGACACACTGCAATATAAATACAATTAAAAAAATAATAATTTTGTATTGACTTTCTAGGTACAGGCATTTCATCACATCTTCTAGGCAATCTTCCAGAACTTTCTAAGAGTATTCTAGAAAGATCTGAACCTTTACCTCTGCCTAAGGGACTCATATTGGAATCACCGTTTAGCTGTTTGGCCGATGAAGTACATTACCATCCATTGGCTAAGGTAATTTTGATAAATTTAAGTATCGCATGTAGCATGGTAGGCAGAGGTAACATAGTGTTAAGACACTCTGTTCCAAATTTTCCACCGTATTCTGTACGCATTGTGTGCCAGAACTAAACGCCGCGCTTTGCCTCGACACCAGAGCGATGGAATGAAAATATAACACACTTGTGCCGCTACGCCACGACTGGTCTTAATATAATTTATATAATTAATGCTTTTAATAAAAAAATATTTTATTAGTTTATTTATATTTTATTATTTCAATAGTACTGAAAGTAATTAACGCTATGTGTTATGTATTTTCGTCCATTTATTGTTTTTATTAAATGATTAGAACTTAGTATAAGAATCGGTCTGTCAATGTTAAAAAGTAGCTTATTAAACAATATTGTTGAAGTTCTGTTATATTGAAAAGCAATTAAAATATTTATTTACTTACTATACAATAAATAAGAAGAAATAAATAACTTATTTAATGGCTAATTATTATTAATTTTCTTACAGTTAGTGTCGTGGTTGCCATATTTTGAATCGACGTTTGTGGCTCCATTCAAATTATACAAAGAGCACATGTTTAGTTCCGATCAACACTTGTGTAGATGCCCGACTTTGCCTGTTTTGATATTACACGCGAAGGATGATTTTATTGTGCCTCATGTTGTCGGGGATAAGGTTTATACTTTAATTTTATACATATTTTTTGTAATTAAAGAAGAAAAACAAAAAAGAAGATAGTCACGATTACAGTCCAGTAAACAAAGATTATATAATTTTATATATTTTTTTGCTTTACACTGCACATAGCAGGATGCGCACAGGGAACTTGGGAACCTAGTGTTAAGACACTCCGTTCCCATTATAACACTTCCGTACCCCACTTTCCGCTGAATTGTGGAGGCATTGCGTGTTGAGTGGCGGCACTCGACGCTTTGCCAGAGCGAAGAAATGAAAATATTAAATATTTTAATTCCTCGAGTGGGTATTGAACCCACAACCTGTCGGGTTTAAAGTCGCATACTTGTGTCCCTGCACCACGACTGGCCTCAACTATTACTCACTCCCTATGAATCACTATTCTTGCCTCTCTCTCTCTCTCTTTCATTAAGTCATATATAAGTTGTAATTATATATTTACAGTTATACAAAACGATATTAGAGTCCCGTTCGACCGGCGGAGCGACCGTAAAACTACACTCGTACGATGTAAAGGAGAATCTAGGACACCAATGGATATGTAAGGCTAAAGATTTGCCTGACGTTATTAGGTAAGTGATAGTAGGTTCAAATTGCTTTGTTAGAAAACGTTTAAAAATGTAAGTATAAGCGGGATTTGAACTTGCGCCTTTTGGACACCTAAAAAGTATTTGTAAGTGTAGAATAACACTAAGACTTTAAAAATAGGTACAAACTCGCTTAAAATATGTTTAGAGACTATTTATTTTTGTCATTAGGTTAGATTAGATGAATCTAAAAAAAACCTCAATTTCTGTTTTTTTTTCAGTGACTTCATAACAAATAATGAATGAATAAATAAATAAAAGAAAAAAAATATCTTCTAATAATTTGCAATACGCTTAACAGATCTCGGGACTTGGGAGTGGATGCTATACGCATAATAATAGTGATTTATTTTGTTTTTCAGCTTTATTATTTATTTACACAAATGAAAATAAAATTATTAAGTGCTTTGAAAACATGTTTTATTTATATTTAATATGTTTATAATGTTGTGGGCTTGATCCCCACAATTAAATGAATTGCAAAATATAGAAGTTACATGTATGAATATTATTTCTAATAAACCTTGAATATGAACTTGGAAATTCTATTTTCTAAATATTTTAAAAAATAAAATTGCACAAAAAAGTATTAGTTTTCTTTTTTTTTGTTTTCAATATAAAATATTTGGTAGTTAATTTCAAAGGAATTTTAATAAAAAAGTTGGGCTATGTCCTTTAAAATATAACATGTACATCTTTATGTGTTCGAAAATAAAGTCAATATAAAATTATTTAAGTATGTAAAAGAGAACAAAATTAAATAAATTTTACCGATTAATAGCAAAATAATTAACGCAACTAAGTATATATTTCTAATGGAAAGGCGCTGTACACGCCTGTCGAAACGATAATTTCAAGTGCCATTTGAAAATTTGCTATAAATTAACTTCAGGCGCTCAATTACTTTAACTAAAATTCGTTCAATGCTTAACAAAATATATATGTAGATAGGTAGGTCCAATGTTTTTCTTTAATTCATTAATAATTCAATAAAAACATTATTGACTATAGCCAGTCAGTCAACACGCAATGTCTCCGGAATCCGGCGGAAAGCGGGGGATGGAAGTGTCTTAATGGGAACAAAGTGTCTTAACATTAGATTTCCAGGTTCACACACATGTGGGTACCCTGCTTTGTGTGGGAAGTGAAGTAAAAAAATAATAACCTTTTGTTAACCACGAGTTTATAGTTTTCTTATAGACATTTTTTTTAAGGTGAAAAACTTTAAGTTAATTATAATTAAAATATTTTTTATTTTTAAAAGCTTTTATTTATACATTAGCACAGAAATCAGTATAATATTTTAATACATACTATTGCCAACGTCCATACCACGTTGAACACACCGGTTCTCGTCCGATCACCGAAGTTAAGCAACGTCGGGCGCGGTCAGTACTTGGATGGGTGACCGCCTGGGAACACCGCGTGCCGTTGGCTTTTTTTGTGTCACGCTTAAAACTTAGATATGGACCGTTTATTTAGAAAGTGGTGTAAGTCCATTTTTGAGAAAAATGAACTATCGCGTAATTCATGCTTAATTTAATGTAATTTTTTTATATGTATATAACTAGTCCGTGTTTAATTTCTCAAAAAAAACCCATGTTTTGAACAACTTAAAATCGGTCGGTAAATGAAATTGCATAATCATCGACATACTAACCTTTAATTTTCTCGAAACAAAAGAAAATGGACTTACACCACTCTCAAAATAAACGGTCCATATATCTTCTTTTTATTTTTCACTTCATTACATATTCAACTGGTCATATTGAAATACATATTTACTTTCTATATTTTACCAGTTTCCTTTTTGCCTCAAAATAAATGAAACGTAATACAAGAAAAATAAATATTAAAAAAAACTAAAAGTATGATTTAAAAAAAACTATTTTAACAAGAAAAGTCACAGTTAAAAACGTATACCAGTTCCCTGTAGTGGAGAATATAAGCCAATTACGTTGTGAACGTAACACCTCACTCGCTCTGGAGGCCCTTCAACGACCTGCTCGAGGTGGAGAATCAACCGTGAAAGTTATCTTAACGTAGCGGAAAATAGAAAAGATATATACACTTATAAAGAATCACAATTATGAATATTGTCAGCTTCACGCCGTATCCCGCACACAGCAGGGTAGGCAGAGGGAACCTAGTGTTAAGACACTCTCCAATTTACCCTGAATTCTGGAGGTAGGGGAAGGTGGGGTAAGACGGGGACCTTAAGGTATTTCATAAATAAAACCCTCTGTTTTCAATTGTACAATGAAGGAACTTTTTTTAAAAAAATAATCAGACTTTCTATTGCATGTTGGGTGGCAAAACTCAACGCCGCGCTTACCTACCTCTACACCAGAACGAAGAAATGGAAATATAAATTTAAATAAATAATATTTGTGCGCCTACAAATAAAAAAAAACACTTATGTGTGTATAATGTCTCCTGATTTCGGCGGAAAATGGGAAATCTCTTAATAAGAACGGAGTGCCATAACACTAGGTTACCAGATTCCCTCTGCCTATCCTGCTATGTGTAGGATACAGCGTGAACCCACTAATAAAAAACCGCTTCAATTTCTAAAAAAAGATGCAATCTGATATTACTTAGAAGGGCCAGTCTACAGGGGTGGAGTAATTGAAATACATCACATATGGAGAAGATTCGCCTTTATAATAACATTTTGTAGGGGAAATAATTACTGTGGTATTAAAGTATACTATTTGTCGAATAGGCTAAAAATTGCGCTGTTAGTCATCTGGTAGAATCAATGGTTGTGGATTCATTTCCTACTTCTGATTATTATTTTTAATTAGCCAACGTACGAGGGTTAATTACGTTCTTTTAGATTTAATGCTTATAAAATGAAAAGATTTCGAATTAGCTATAGCTAATATTTAATAGTAAAAAAAGTTAGGTAGTAAAAATTAAACACCATCATTGCGCAATAAGGCAGTAAGTTGGTTGGGGCAGTTGTCAGTTCAATTTCCAATTCGTGAAGATGATTAGGTATTTAACTTATTAATTTAAAACAGGTTGTAAGTATGCAGTGTCTTAACACTAGATTTTTTCTACCTATCTTGTTATATACAGTAGAAAACAAATAATAACTGTAAAGAATTAAAGAAGTGAAGCCAATCGGGGCGCAGGGACAAACGGACGACTATAAGCGCGAAAGGTCGTGGATTCGATTCTCACTCGATGAAATGTAATATTTATTATTTTCATATCCCCGATCTCGTAACGAGACAAAGCGCAGCGTTGAATTTCACCACTCAACACGCAGCCTTCAAAATTAGGCAGAAAGTGCTGAGCGAAACGTTAACACTAGGTGCCCAGGTTCCCTCTGTCTACCCTGCTATGTGCGGGAGACAGGGTGATGCTAAAAGAAAATCGAGAAATCCATACAAACCAACTAGTTATACCTACAACAAGATTACTTCATTTCCATGTATTCGACAAAGGTCACGAGCGGTGAAGCGACTAGACCGGCGCGCGTCGTCACGTGGATTTTATTTAATTAATACTTGTCATATAACGCGTTTCATAGAAATACATAGATAATTGGTACATAAGACAGCTTAATTGAAATAAAAATTGTTTGTATTTTTACAGATCTTCAAGTTTTTCTAAGTAATTATTTATGTAGACGTACCTACATAAAAAAAATACTTAGAAAAACTACAGGCTATCACAAACAAGAATTTCAATCGCCATCTATTAGGTATCTAACTCTTGGATAGAAATCGTTCAAGTGCGAGTCGGACACGCACGACGAGTCATTCGTTTTATAGCAAATTTATAATTTAGATTCACGATAAGTAGCTTCAATATGTGACACACATTTTAACTTAGAGACACTTTGAACATTTCTTATAGCCATTCCCTTTGAGGAAATATAGTTTCAGGAAAGTCAATGTCATTTGAAAAGACCTATCCATCGATACCTCGCAAACACCTTGATCTGATTTATTTACTATCTATCTACTTCTTTAGTGTTATTTGTGTATTGTGTGAATTATCATTTCAAAAAGTCTACATTGAAAACTAAAGTTTCAGCTAATTAGAGTATGCAAAGGGAGCTTGGGAACCTACTGTTAAAACACTTCCATTCGCCACTTTCCACCGAATTCTGGTGGCATTGATAGGAACTCAACGCTGCGTTTACCCTCACTACCAGAGCCAGGTTATTAAAATGTGAAATATTTCATTTGCTCTAATGGGAACCAATCCATGTCCCTGCGCTACGACAGGATGATCTAAAAAAATCTTGCACAAACAAAAGTAAAATATTTATATTATTAAAAATAATATAACAAAAATCACCTACATATCCATTAAGGAGCCTCTAACCACTGAGCCAGCCACTCCACTCCCCCTTGACAGTCGACCGTGAAATTTCATACTCGTTTCAAAACGCAATTTCACCAAATGTTTAGTTTTTATCTCAATATTCATTAGTTGCATCCCCGCGGTGAACATAAAGATACTTTAGTACCGAAATGAAATGAATAGTGTGTAATATTGAAATTTTATAACAACTTGGACGCCATCGTAGCGCAGGATGTGGCTGTAAATGGGGCGAAGTGGGTTCGATTCCCGCTCTAGCATTGTATATCCCATATAGCAGGGTGGGCAGAGAGAACGTAGTGTTAAGCTACTCCGTTATTCTCTTTCCGACATATTGCGTGCTGAGTGGAAAAATCAACGCTACGTTTTATCTTGTTATTCGAATTCACCCGCGTGAACTATGTTATTATTAATTTCTGTCTCCATGACCACGTCCTAGTGACGTCTATGCAAAATTTGAGACTCCTAGCATTTGTAGTAACGAAGTTTCATACAAACTTTCGACCCCAAAAACAACCCCTTAGAAGTCGAATATTGCAAATTCCCGTCTTAGCGAGCACCTACGTCCTATAAGTAACTCCTATGCAAAATTTGAGATTCCTAGCACATGTAGTTTCTGAGATTTCGTGATGAGTGAGTGACCTTTCGATTTTATATATATAGATTAATTTCCTGTAGTTAGCAGCGAACCCACAACCATCGCGTTTATAGTCACAGGCTTGTACCACTGCACCACCACGGCTCCAACCCTATATAATTATTTATAATATATTAAATACTAATGGATTCATTTATTGAAGGTAGCCACTCGTAAAAGATGGATTTGAAGTTTGGATTATATTACACCGAGGCAGCTTCCGGTTTATAANTATTGCAAATTCCCGTCTTAGCGAGCACCTACGTCCTATAAGTAACTCCTATGCAAAATTTGAGATTTCTAGCACATGTAGTTTCTGAGATTTCGTGATGAGTGAGTGACCTTTCGATTTTATATATATAGATTAATTTCCTCTAGTGAGCAGCGAACCCATAACCGTCGCTTTTACAGTCACACCCTTGTACCACTGCACCACCACGCCTCCAACCCTATATAATTATTTATAATATATTAAATACTAATGAATTCATTTATTGAAGGTAGCCACTCGTAAAAGATGGATTTGAAGTTTAGATTATATTACACCCCACAGGCAGCTTCCGGTTTATAAGACTGGTAATGTATTCCTTCGAGGCTAAGAAAATTAATTTGTATTATTTTCAAACTACATACATATACCTATTTTAATTAATCTATCTATAGCTTGAAAGAATAAAAATAGTTTGCAATATATTTAGTCCTTAGGTGAATAAGTATAATGTCAAGGAAAGAGTGAATAGGCATTATCTGGGTAAGCATGCTCCACCATCGTCCGCATCATCACTTACCACCAGGTGAGATAGCGGACAAATGCTTACCTATCTTCAATAAAAAAAAATAAAAAAATAAAAATTAAAGTGTAAGAGGTCTATCTATTTCTTAAAAAAATCTTAATATTTTTAAGATACCTACCCACTTTTCTACTCGAGTAAATGAGTTAGTTTTATTTCTTCATCTGACAAGACAAAGCGCGTTCATCTTCCTCAATAAACAATATGAAATTGACAAATGACGAATGATCAATATGAAATATTGTTATTGTAGCAAATTGAAAAAATATATGAAGACATTTACACATCTTCATGTTATATAAATATTTATTTGCGTGAGATTTAAATAATATAAGAGTTAAATAATAATGAAACAAGAATGATGTATACGAAATTTACGTTTTGCATATCTCTCTCTCATTCTCATTCACTCTTTACTTTACCAGATCGGTGTAATGAAAACAAACTAATATTCAATTATAATAATTAATTTATTTGAATTTGTTATTGTAATTAACTCGGCGAATTCAAGAGGAGCTTTAAACAGATTTTTCTTTGAGAAAAATGAAAATACGACTCAGTTGACATTTAAGTTACAATCAGACAGTGGAAAAATATTCTAAATTAATTAATATTTTATAAATAGTTTTAATTTCTTACATAAATTTAATATCAAAGTATCTACGTAAAGTTTAAGAGCAAAAGATTTATTTTAAGAACTTATAGGATAAAAAATCATAGAAAGTAACTATAACGTGATTAGTATAAAATGTATTTATTTACCAACTCATAAATAAATAGTAGTTCTCCGCTATTTGGAACCTGGACCTGCGCTGTAATGGTCTCGTACCTATGATCATTATGTTGGAGTTTTTCCATTACGTAGAAAGGTAGGTCACAAAGAATAAAGCTGTAAACGTAAGGTCATATGCTATTAAACACAGTATTAAACAAAAAATAATAATAATTAATATGGAAAAAATAAGTATATACTTATAAGTAGGATATATACCTACATTCGCACTCTTTTACAGTCTTACTAAAAAAATAATATTTTGGATTTTAAATAATTAACTTAAAAACATTCGTAGATTGACTAGAACACAAGGAATTATAAATTTTTGGCATGCTTTGCCAGATCTTTTTGACATGAATCTGATTCATACAATTTATCATCGAATAAATTTTCATTTCACAGAATTGTATTGCAATCTAACTACATTAGCCCAGTGATAAAACACTGTGTTCTTATTCTCGAGACATTGTGTGTTGATTGGCGTAGCTCAATGTCTCGCATTGTCGCAAATGGGAACAGTTCCCATGACATATACGTATACAAGTAAAAACATATTTACCTATAGAGTTTTTTTCAACTTCACGCCGCATATAGCAGGGTCGGCAGAGGGACAAAGCTAAGTGTTTAGATATTCTGAACATAATATATATCTAAGTACTTTATGGAATTTTAATATAATCAAACATCGACGGTGGTGGGCCATTTAAAAGTGTCGATCATAGAAAAGATAGATAACGCACTGTAAGCTGCTTACCAAACGATTAACTCGACGCGATAATCGGGATCGTTCGGTGTTTAATGACTGCGAAAACTAGTTAATATATTAGATTTATTCATACATTTTAAGAGTGAAAGCTGTTTTTTTTATATATAATTTTTATTTTTATCTTTTGTATAATGAACTTTAACTAGACTTAAGGGATTTACTTAGGTGTGTGGAATACTGTCAATGGTCGCTAATAACTGACAGGTAAAAATAGAAAAAATATAATTTAAAAACTTTAATATTATTGTTTTCTATCCTTAGCGTGGAATAACATTTTAAAAATGTTAAAATAGGCCTAATTGGTATGAAATACGTAGCTACTTGTAACTCCTCATGTGGAATTATAAAAAGGAATATTTACAAGAATATGAGAAGTGTAACTCTACAATTATGAAGCCCATAACGATTGTTGTTTTCAGTTAGATATTTATAACAATTTAGAGATGCTACTCGCTCAACATCTCGCAGAAGACATAAAGGACTTAGTGGTAGCGGTAGGAATGGACCATCAAATATTACGATATTTGCATTATAAATTGGCTATAAATAAAAAAATAAGAGTGACTTTATTTCATCATTATCATTCCTTTCAATTATCGATAATTCACAAGATATCGATAATCCAAAAGATTCTGACATAAGAAAAATTTCCTTATATAAAACTAAGTTTCACATTTACAAGGTAAGACTTCCGTGTAACAACTGTCCTTAACAGATTAAATATTACTACGGGTGGACTCTATCGACATTCGAGTCCTATAAAGTTGGTACTATCGATATAAATGTTGAGGAACTGAAGAACATAATCGTAAATTTCGATTAAATTTGTTTGTTTATTTCAATATTTATTTTAAATGTTTAAAATAAGCCTCCATATTCTTACATTTATGTTTATTTAAGTAAGGACTTACTCTGACTTCACTTAGTTGTAAACATAATTTGTGTATTTTATTTTTATTAAATGATATACANTGATAAAACACTCTGTTCTTATTCTCGAGACATTGCGTGTTGACTGGCGTAACTTAATGTCTCGCATTGTCGCAAATGGGAACAGTTCCCATGACATATACGTATACAAGTAAAAACATATTTACCTATAGAGTTTTTTTTAACTTCACGCCGCATATAGCAGGGTCGGCAGAGGGACAAAGCTAAGTGTTTAGATATTCTGAACATAATATATATCTAAGTACTTTATGGAATTTTAATATAATCAAACATCGACGGTGGTGGGCCATTTAAAAGTGTCGATCATAGAAAAGATAGATAACGCACTGTAAGCTGCTTACCTAACGATTAACTCGACGCGATAATCGGGATCGTTCGGTGTTTAATGACTGCGAAAACTAGTTAATATATTAGATTTATTCATACATTTTAAGAGTGAAAGCTACTTTTTTTGTATATAATTTTTATTTTTATCTTTTGTATAATGAACTTTAACTAGATCTAAGAGTATTACTTAGGTATGTAGAATACAGGCAATGGTCGCTAATAAAAAAATAGAAAAAAAAATTAAAAACTATAATATTATTCTTTTCTATCTTTAATGTGGAATAACATTTAAAAAATGTTAAAATAGGCCTAATTGGTATGAAATACGTAGGTAGGTACTTGTAACTGCTCATGTGGAATTATAAAAAGGAATGTTTACAAGAATACAAGTAGTCTAACTCTACAATTATGAAGCCCACAACGATTGTTGTTTTCAGTTAGATATTTATAACAATTTAGAGATGCTCCTCGCTCTACAGCTCGCAGTAGACATAAAGGAATTAGTGGTAGCGGTAAGAATGGACCATCAAATATTACGATATTTGCATTATAAATTGGCTACAAATAAAAAATAAAGTCACTCATCATTCCTTTCAATTATCGATAATTCACAAGATATCGATAATCCAAAAGATTCTGACATAAGAAAAATATATTTAAAAAAAAAAACTCCTTTACTACGTTCCTTATATAAAACTAAGTTTCACATTTACAAGGTAAGACTTCCGTGTAACAACTGTCCTTTACAGATTAAATATTACTACGATCGCACTCTATCGACATTCGAGTCCTATAAAGTTGGTACTATCGATAAAATGTTGAGGAACTGAAGAACATAATCGTAAATTTCGATTAAATTTGTTTGTTTATTTCAATATTTATTTAAAATGTTTAAAATAAGCCTCCATATTCTTACATTTACCTATGTTTATTTAAGTAAGGACTTACTCTGACTTCACTTAGTTGTAAACATAATTTGTGTATTTTATTTTATTTTATTAATTGAAAATGTCTTTCTTATAACCCTATGAATCCAAATATATTTAAAGCACGAGAGCGATAGCGAAAGCTTACAACATATGTTAAAAAAATGTTTAAATTCCTTTAAAATAATCAGATAATTGTAAAATTCGTTGTGGCAAACAGGCAAAGATTGTATTTATTTGGATACAAGTGTAATAATTCTAATGCAATTTAAAATTCAATTGTATAGGTAGTTTTACATTTCAATTATAAAGTTATTGAAACAAAGACCAAGGTAAACCATAATCTGCAACTAGTATAAAATAATTGAGGTATAGAACACAAATACCCGACCGGCGATAGTTAACGATACGAATATCACGGCCCGCTCGGTCTCATAAATCATAAATGCCATTATTTATTACCAATACAATTTCACCCACGTACCTACCCGCACTACGTATTGTTTGTTTCGTATATAAGTAGGTGTAGTCGTATACTCCGCTATATAACAGAAATATACATTCTTGTCACTGGATGAATTCGAAAGAAAAAACACATCTCGGCTCATTCTCCTTCCTTTAAATAAAACAAAAGAGACTAGAAAGACATGTCGTTAAAACAATTGAGTTGAAACTTAAACAAAATGTCACATCACTATTTTACAACGTTCGAATTTCAAATCTCTATCAAATTTGAATAAAGAACACAATGGCTTTTGAAGAAGGTGGCTTTCAACCGTTTTGGTACGCGGGAAACGAAAGTGGTTACATATTTATAAAATGGAATCGATTTTTAAATGGGCCAATGGTGAGGCTCGGTGGTGTGGGCGGGGCTTGCTCCTCCCTAGCGCAAGTAAGATGAGTCTCGGCGCCTTTTGTTCATTCACGCAGCATTCGTTGACGTGAGCGGACGTGTAAGGCAGATTATTTCTTATATTTTCTTGATTTATTTTATGGTATCCACATATTTTATTTTATCACTGCAATATATCTTCTTTTTTCATTCCTATTACTACTAGACTTGTACTTTTATGAAAAACATATTTGTATTCATTTTAAGAAAAATTGTGAAAATATTCTTAGTAAATAAATTTACATAAATAATATTTATTTTAATGAAAAATAGAACATAGCCAGCGAGCCAGCCAGTACCTACAGCCAGAAAACATAATTTAGATCATTACAAAAAGATTTTTAAGAAGTAGAGTACATTGAAGAGAAGAGAGAAGTAGTAGAGAGTCAATTTCTTAATAATCCTACCGATAACAAATAACACAAACAACAACCGTACACCTAATTTTATTTAAAAAATATATTTTAAAATCGTAACTTCATCAAAATAATAATAATCTACAAAGTAGGTAAGTATGTTTAATTAACAACTTTTAAATAAGTTTTTTTATTTAATACTAGTTTTTTTATTTAATACTAGGTACCTACTTTTACCTAGTGATAGGGGTAATAGTACCGCTATCACTAGGTAAAAGCATAAATAAAGCCTCACAACTAATATTAATATAATACGAAGGCTTAATAATAGAGTCGTTCGTATATTGAACATGGAATCCTAATAAATATGGATAGAAATATAATATAATTTATTTAGTTACTTCCCTTTTTGATGTTCCGAAAATATATTCGCTCAGTAAAAGTATAATAGGTAGCTCCTTATCATTTATTATTAGATATTCTTTTGAATGTTTAAAATATGAATGATGATAGTGTGGCTGTAAGTGAGACGGTTGTAGGTTCGATTCCACTCGGGGGAGTAAAATATGTAATATTTTTATTTCCTCGCTCTTGTTGAGATCTGCCACTGAACATTCAATCAATGTCTCTAAAATTCGGCGGAAGTGGGGAAAAGATATATCTTAACATTAGATTCTCAACTTCCCCTTGTCTACCTTTATTTAAAAGACCCTGTGGCGCAGTGGCTCGTTGTCGGGCTGTAAACGCAGCGGTTGTGAATTCGATTTCTACATCGATTATTGAATTATTTTCAGGTAACAAGGCAAACAACGGCGTGGAGTTCCGCCACTTAACGTCTTGAAAATTCGGCAATATGTTGGAGTATTTTAACAGTTAGTGCTTTATCCTGCTATGGGTATGGGGGTTACGGCGTGAATATAAAGAAATATTATAATAAATAATAAAATATATAAATTATTTGGGTAACTCCTTTAAGCAACCAGTACCTAGACATTAGGTCCATTTCCATAATATCTGAAATACTGTTATTTACTATTAAAATTAAAAAGATTGAATTAAAATAATGTTTAATAAAAAAGTAGAAAATCGACCCTAAACTCTACAAAATACAGTATATTTGCACTATAAGGTATATTTTACAAAATCCGACTAATAAAGCACGAAATGCATGATACAGAAGCTAAAATAAAAAAGTATCTCTCTTGGTCTTTATTAGTAACTTTTTTACACGAGCTGCATGCGGTCCGCAGCGCGAATAAAGGGACGGTTTTTTTTTTAAATCGAGGTGGCGAGAGTCGAACCGGTTATGCTCCTACGAATAATACTTACTTTTTGATTATAAAATAAGCAGATGTTATTTAAAATTATTTATTATGTAATGT
>JAKRZM010001012.1:134140-192196 GCA_036379175.1 Heliconius cydno galanthus | reverse complement strand
AAAAAAAAACATTTTGATATTTTTTTAATACTATACTCGTAAGTAGGTACGTACAGTACCGTAACAACTAAATTAGCTAATTAAATAAAAAGATATACCTATGCGTCACAAATATAATTTTTAATAGGTATAGGTACACAAGTTAGTGCCTACGATACCTAAAGCTCCATCCACAAATATAGTCTAAAACATAAAATCGATATGAACTATCACAACCCTACTCTTTTGTCGAAGCGCGCCGCGTTGATAAGGAAACATTTTAAATTAGTGGGAGAAGAAGAGAAAAAATATTATAAAAAAAAACATTTTTATTTTTTATTTATATTTTATCACAAAACGGGTAGCCGCCGCTACCAGCGATATAAATTATATCATTTTTCACTGCGACAACCTTAACGGACGTAAAAAATGACGTTCCATTCACTATTAAAAGTTTGAATTTGCCGCGTTTTTTATTCGTTTCCGGAGCGTTCGGATTCCATTATTGAACTTCGACATTTTAAGTTTTATATTAGCTCTTTCGATTTTTTTATTTATTTTTTATTTTCACGCCTTTGGGAAGTAGAACGTAAAATATATATGTTAAATCTCTCTGTTCAACGCTTTTTATACATTTAAGAAAGTGATAGTGCAGATTTAATTTTATATGTATTTTACTTGAACTTTTCCACTTTTTAAGAAAACGAATAACAATTTTAACATAACAGGAATTGAAGCCGCGAATCTTTTTATGGTTTCTTTTAAATATTATAATATTTACATACACAGAGATTTTTACATTAACAGAGATTCTGTTAATGAAAAAAAATCTTTCTTTTCTCTCTCTAAAAAAATTACTTTTTTATTAGATAACACTAGTAAGTACAACTTAAATACTACTTTCTATGCATAATATATAATGTTAATTTAAAATGAAAGTTTCCAAATCTTTTAAGGAGTACTCAAAGGATATACATATATATACACAAAGGTTAAGGCTAAAGCTAGATATTACAGGACATTAAACCGGACCTACAGAATTTTATATTTTATACTATATTTTATAATAGCTGTTGAGTAGACCACCGACCACTGTACGCGAAAGTAGAAAAAATGGATGTGTCGTTAAAGAAAACTTAATATATTAGGAATACATATATAAGTAATAATATTATTTGTTTTAAGTTATAATAGTTAATTAAAATCTTATGTTACACTTGAATAGTTTAGAATTAATGTAATTTTTTTGTTAATCGCATCGGATTCCCCAAAAACATTATGTATCGTAGGTGGAAATTAGAAAACCGAAGCCGATCCTGCTGCTTCTGCATAAAGTAGGCAACGAAATTGTCCTAACACCAGGTTCTCAGGTTCCCTCTGCCTACCACGCTGTGCACGGGATACCTATAGCGTGCAACCAAAAATATATATAAAGTTAAATGTGATAATTAGAACAATTCCTTTAAATTATAGATTATATTCGTATATATACCTATTAAATAACTATCTATCTATCTATATTGCAGTAAAGGTACGATTGTTCATCGAATTGATTATGGTGTAAATAGCTGCAGAAAATCATTGCGTTGAGTTTCGCTACTCAGCACTCAAAGCTTCCAAATTGAGCAAAAGGAAAAACTATTACCTTCCCTGTTAGAATGGAACTTAGATGCAGTCTAATAAACTTTATTATTAAATCATTTATATTCTTACTCCGTGTGTAGGCATCTAGCTCCCGATGGCTAAAGGCATAAAATCCCGCCACAAAGATAAACAGCCGACAAAAATATCATAAATTTATGAAGACCGCGCCGCGGCCAGTGAAAACTAAAAAACTTGCCTACTATTTAAAGTATACCTCACTTTGTAGGGCCGACTGGCCGTGGTGTCATGTTATAAAGGATGTGATCATCGAGCTGCATGTCCATACTTATGCGGCAGTATATTTTTGAAAAAAATATATAGGTATATTAGTAAACTAGCGGCCCGCCCGCGGCTTCGCCTGCGTGAACTACGTTATTATTAATTTCTGTCTCCGTGCAAAATTTGAGACTCCTAGCATTTGTAGTAACGAAGTTTCATACAAACTTTCAACCCCAAAAGCAACCCCTTAGAAGTCGAATATTGCAAATTCCCGTCTTAGCGAGAACCTACGTCCTATAAATAACTCCTATGCAAAATTTGAGATTCCTAGCACTTGTAGTTTCTGAGATTTCGTGATGAGTGAGTGACCTTTCGATTTTAAATATACCTATAGATAGATAGATAGATAGATACGAGTTGTCAAGTAAATTGATCTGGTTAAAATAAATCTATTGTAAAAAAAGTAATTTTAAATATTTAACTTGGATATTTTTTTTCAAATAGATACCATAGAAGTCACGATCACGTACAAAGCATGTGAAGTCGTGAATGTGAGTGCATGAAGAATTTGATGACAGAGAATAGAAATTAAGAAGTATGATAGAACCGTATATTTATAACTCTAGGAAATAGGAATACCTTGCCAGAAAACAAATATGTTGTAAAATGTTAAAAAATACTTATAAGTGAATGAAATAGTTTATCTAAAGATAAAGCAGGTAAAGTCTATAGGATTTTAAATACTTAGTCAGTGATCCCAGGAAGCTTATTTTTAAGTACGTACTTATCGTGCGAACTGTACTTAAAATTCCTAATAATCCCTTCATCTAAATAACTTTCGTACTATTTGAGTACATTAAGGAATTATAAGAAATGAATACATTTTATATAAATTTACCAAAATTTTCATGTTTTAACTTTTAAGTATATCTATTTATAACTTTGTTTAGGTATTCGTTTATCATTGACAATTAGTCTTAAGCATTGCTTTTTAAAAAAAATAATAGTTTCTGCTTCCGAAGAAGCCCAACTAACGAGACAATAGCATATAAAAATAAAATTTTAAGCATTACAAATAATTAGGTGCTACCTGCTGAGATATGTGATGCTATAAAAATATATGTGGTGATTGAGAATAACATTTTTGTGTAAAAAAAAATATAATATTAATTCGTGCAATTTATTATATGACGTGTCCATGTTTAACCTCCTTCATTAGCTGGACAAAACCAACGAACGACATTTACCATTCGATTTCTTATAACAAAACGTTGTTACTCTACATCTATACAAACAAAAATTAACCTTAATAATAAGAGATAAAGTTAAAATTTCTTTAACAGCGCTTATTATGATATATGACCTTTTGACAGGTGAGATTTATATGACATTTGAAAATGTACAGACACAAAACGTTCTCGGTTCGATTTTGATTTTGTTGAATCTCGAAAGTCGCGTTGGAAGCAATAAAGCTTTTTTACAAATATAATATCATTATTAATTTACGTATATTATATTAAAAATAAAAAAATAACAAAAACATAAACAATTTCGCATTTAATTAAAAAAGCAAATATAAAATAAACATTCAAGCGTTAAAAACCTAACAAATTATTCCTACCCATAAATAAAAATCTTGTCATCGATGTATCATAAAATCGGGACGAAATTTTTTGATTATTTTGCTAAAATTATAATTTAGAAGCGCATCATGTGACAGCTAACACTAGACGATCGTAAAGATGATATTTTATTATTTTCTAATCTCATAACGATATGGACGCCATAAAGTACCCAAGATGGCGTACGGTAGCCGGGCGGGAAATTTATGGGTGTTGTATCAATTAGATTGAAGTTGAAACTGCTGAGCTTTCTTGAGAACTATTTTAATGTAAGAAGATTTTTTGGTTTTATTTTATTTTGTTATAGATATAGATAGAGTAAGCTGAAGTATTTTGTAATATAAGGAATACATTTTTTATTCATCTTACTGGCAGATGCGGAAAGAAAAAAAAAAGAAGATTATTTTTGAAATAAATTACCACAACTAGTACTAGATACTATATCTGTAAACTTCTGTATATAATCTCAATATCTAGTACAATTTATTTATAAAATAAAGCCTACATTTTCCTATACAATATGTGTTTTCATTTTCATCTTTCACTCTGTAGGTTTAATCTTTATGCGTAAACACATTCTCATTTTGTAATTGTCAATACTTTTCAGTATATTTTTTATTTATTTTTTAGTTGTAGCATAGGTAAGTCTTACGCAGTATAGGTAATTCACACGCAGTGAAGAACTTATTCATGCATATTGTATTAAAACGTACTTATTTAATTCAAGTTTACCATAAAAAAGCAGGTTTTTTAATCTACATTCTAAAATAATACACAGATTACTACTGCAACAATATTATCAATACTCACACCACGCTCTGGTTTTGTTAACGTTTAAGCTTTTGTAGCCAAACAATGTAAAATTGTAATCAGCTTTTTATCCTCTATTGATACTTTAGTTAACCATTTTAATTCCTATACTTGGAAGTGTCATATCTTGGTAATTAGTGATTTACGCAGAAACTTTCTTTGTCCCTTACATCGTCTTAATTTCTATGTATCTATAGAAATTATATCAGTTGGTTACATTTACTTGAGTGTGTAGTTTAATTAATAAAATAAACAATTGATTTTGCGAAACTTTTATATAAAAGAATTGTGTGAGTGTGAGTTTATCATTTACATAGCAATAGGTACGTATATCAAGAATATAGTGTAACTACATATCGGCATGTAATTAAGAGATATGACCTATTTTTTAGCTTCACGCTATATCCCGTACATAGCACTGTAGGCAGAAGGAACCCTGGAACCTGATGTTAAGACTGTTTCCATTAAAATACTTTCATTCCACACTTCCTCTGAATTCTAGAGGCATTGCGTAATGAGTAGGGATTCGAGCCCACAACCCATAGCGTTTACAGTCATAGACTTGTCCCCAGCGCCGCGACGGATATATGCTATAATACAAATAAAAAATAACATGTCAACAAAAAATAGCACAGCGGCACAGCGTCTAATTGTGAGCGCGAGAGTAGGTTCAATCTGGCACGACCAAAAAGCGGGGAACGAAGTCTTTGTGCTAGTTTCTCTCTGGGTCCCAGTAGGTACACTACTAATTACTATACCTATTCGAAAAAAGTCCATATCATATTCAGAAAAAAAGATATACAAAGAAGAATAAAAATTGTGCCATTTAATATTAAAACTAACATCACGCCAATGAAAATGATAGGCTCCTCAATAATCAATTATTATTTCCACGTTACTCCGCAGCCGAGACAGGATTGAAAGGTGAAGCTTCATAGCACCACATCCTCAACTGTATATTAAGTTACCGACTTATTATATATACCTACTTTACTTCACGCTATTTAGCGCATATAACACGATAGACAAAGGGAACCCAATGTTAGCGTACGAGTAGGTACATACTTCGTTTTCCACGCACCGCCCTATTTTCGACATATTGTTTGAAAAACGGAACTCAACGCCGCGCTTCGTCTTATTACTGGAACGAGGAAATGAAAATAACTCTTTGCTCCAAATGGGAATCAAACCCACAACCATCCCGTTTACACGGGACGTCGACGACGTCACGATGGCCTCATTTAATAAAACTACTGAATTAATAATACAAACTTTCTAAATTTAATTTTTCCTTTTCCAATTACATTTTTACAGATGCCATAAAACTTTACTTATAAAGCCTTACGTAATATACCTCCATGTAGCTAGTAGCTACAATCTATAATTTACGGGCACGTGTCTTATTTAAAACTTAAAACAATACAAACCCACACCTACACCTACATTTACAATAAAACAATATATAAACGAAATAACCAAAAAGAAAAACTGTCCTCAAATAGATAAAAATAGATAATAAACATTTTTTTTCTTTTTTACCTGAAAAACAGGGGTGGGGCAGAGACGCGAGGGGTTATGCCGCGCGGCAGTCGGGCCGCAGCCGCGAGCGCGCAAGTGTCTACACAACGCAATAGACAATTAAAAAAAAAAGACGACGGTGTTTTAGTGTTTATTTTATTTACTTTCATTTCGAGCGGCCTAATAGACAACGAATTTATTTAATATTATTATATTTATAAAACTAAGACGCTCAAGGACGTGAAATTAGGAAATTGAATGGCGATTGAGTGGTTTTTTTGGTTTCGATAAGATAATTTAATAGGAACGTCACTCGTGGCGTGCTCGTGTATGTGATTAAAGATATTTTTATTGTTATTTTTGGTCAAGTGCAGTTTGTAAGTGTTTGATAGCTTGGATTTTATAGTGCTGAGGTAAGTTTATTCATTTATTACTTTTAAAAAATATTAATTACTTTATAATAATGTCGTGACGAAAGTCAACAAATAACTTATTATAGAATACTCAAAACAAAGCTTTTTTTATACGAGTACTTTTATTTTAGCATCGCGCTGTTAAATTATTTTATTGCATACCCGCCACGTTTAAGAAGTTCAATGTATTGGTTTCTTTAATAAATATAATTTCAATGTCAGAGAATTTAAGTGAATCTAAATTTTAATATAACTAATACTCTTCATGAATTAATGATATAAGTTCTAATTAAAAAAACAAACTGTGGTATATGCCGTATTTAATTTATAAAAGTTGCTTTAAATAATAAGAAACAATAATACAATAATAAAAAATTTGGTTTTTAAATAAGATAATTTAAAAATGCGCTTTATCGTGACGGAAGCTTTTGATATTTTTCCTTTTTTTCTGTAATTTTATACAACAATATTAAACGAAATAACATTTTAATATATTAATTATAATTATTATTTAGTAGAATTATTACTTGAGTAATATTCAATTACGACATAGCCACAGTTTAGGCCTACCTTTCCATGGCACATATAGATAACATATCAAAACTATTAAAAAGACACAGATTAAAAATATATATATTATAAATAATAATATTAAAAATAACATTCTCTATTCATAAAAAATGTCTACCGGAAATTGATGACATTATTTATTTCTTTTTAACGCGTGAAAAGGTTTTGGACGGAGCTATAAGATGTTACAACCGTATGCGGTCATTTTTGTTATTTATTCATATTTAATGTCTTTTTCTTATTATTTATGGTTATTTTTTATGTAATAATGAATATTTTAATCTAAGTATATTGATATTAGATTGTTATATTTAGGTAGTTTGTGACCTGGGTGGTCTTTTATAATAGAGCTTACGTGTTTTAAAAGTTATTTTAAATTCGCGAAATATTTTTTGTATATTTTACTTTAAAATTGTTATGTTAGGTACTACATTCTTGAAAGATATCATATTAAGCTACCTTTTTAAGTATGTACTTTTGCATAGATATTGTTTGTTCTTAAGAGAAATGCCGTCGGTGTTTAGGTTTTTCTTATGAAAATATATATTTTTAAACTATAGGTAGGTATATGAATTATAAAAGTCCTTATGTTTTATATATTTTATGTAATTTACTTTTAATCTAAATATTTATTCTTTTTTATTGGTTGATACTTAAGTTTAATTTAATTTTATACTTTAACATATATTAACAAATAAATATTTTTTAGTTTTATACATATAGGTAATAAAAATAGAATTCTTTGTATAATTAGGTATATATAAACATCATTATTTCTAAATAAAAAAGAGCTTCTACATTACCGAATACAAAAAATATTTAAAGAAAAATACTTAGAGTATCGAATATAATTTAAAACGACAAATAGCTAAACATATTTTTTATTCGATTTTAAATAGTTGAAATCTTTTTAATTATTTAAAAATAAACAGTTAATCAGCAATTACAGCAATGGTTTCAATAATTCAAATTATTACATAAATTTTACTTTCACTAAGTTAAAAACCGAATCATAATTTGAAAACAATAATATCAAAGAATATTTAAAAAAAGAATTTTACCTTCCATACTAAATATACCCATATAATGCGTAGATATTGATAATATTCTACCCCATTTGTCAACTCCCCTTGGGGCGTGGTTAGGGCACGCCTCTTTAATTTATGCTTTTCACCCCACTTTGCTTAAAACCTCTTGATTCTTGAATAAGATACGACAAGTTTTGATTTGACGTTGGAATTTTTATTTGTTATTCTCTGTATTATAGTTTTTTTGGCTGTATAATTATGTGTCATTGCAATATTAGGTTAGGTTGTAAAAAAATATGTATTAAGTAGGTATATTGTTTTATTAAAATATAAATTGTATTAATGAAAAAAATGGTGATAGAATGAAGTAAAAAAATATATATTATGTTTTTTTTTTGTTAATCAATAACACCACCATGGTATCAAAGTAAAAAGCTGATTCACTTATTAGTTATTGTTAAACGCAAAACGCATTAAAACGTATATCTAAGAAATTTAATAGTTATATTGAAATTAAAATAATAATAATTAATGCTATTTACATATTATAATTGATAAAAATGTAGGAACTTATTATACTAAAACTTTAAAAATATGTCTAATATTTTACCTATAAATATTTTATTTATTTAATCGGTCACGAAATGGAGAACACCTTGCCTTAAACCTGCCGTGCGGGGTAAAGCTAGAAACTATTCTTTTCAGCTTCACACTATATCCCGCAAATGGCACGTTTAAGGCAAAGAAACTTTGGGCCCAATTAAATAGAAAAAATATAGATATATTATCTATATTTCACCTTGAACCTAGTGTTTAAACACTCCGTTTCCCACTTTCCGCCGAATTCTGGAGACATTGTGATTTAAATAGTAACTTGAAAAAGTTCTAGTATGTTTTTTATCGATATCTATCGACTGAGCGTGCTGAACAGCTAATTTATATAGATAATCTTCAAGTTATCAATTTTTTCCTTAATTGTAATTAGGTCTTGCACCACCGAAGATATTTATTTCAGCGTTAAAGCTACTTACTTATATAAATACCTATAGAAATAACCATATAGATAAAATCAAAACCAATTAATAAGATATTTGTGTAACGTAATAATGTAAAAAAGACAGTAACTTTCGTTACAAAGATAATTTTGTGTCACGTTTCCTATATCTCTTTAGATATAGGTATCTTTTATTCTTTAAACTAGATATATACTTATACATTATCTATTTATTTTTTGCGAATCCCATTTTTCCAGTTTCCATAAGAATTTCTTACTGTTCCCCTCAGTAACTAAAGATTTTTTTATATATGTAGATATATTCTATAGATAAATAAACAAACATAAACACAATGCCATAAATTTTTCTAAATAGTCGGTCGGGGATTACCTATATAGGTACGGTACTTATTACTATTTTTTAAACATTAATTATTGGTTGGTACGTTGTTATTTATAAAATCAATTGACCATTTAGTAAACTTTGTTTTCATTTTTAATCCATTTCTACTTAATTAATTCTGATAAAGTTATTTAATAATATCATTCCTGTGATTGTTTATTTAAATTTAATGATTTTTGTAAGTAAATGAGTCTAAAAAAGTTAATTTTATGTTGGTCTAAAATCGACTAATATAATCGGAAAGATGCAATAAACTAAAAATATTTCAGTATTTCTTAAAATATTTAAAAATTCTTCCGCTTCTTTTCAATGAAAAATCTGGCGCTGGTTGGGACAGTGAACGTGGTGGCAAGACACTCTGATACGTAGTATGTAGTGGTGGCGCTTCCGCCGCTATCATGCAGAACAGACAGCCCGAATTTAACTTTTCAAAGTTGCGCTTTAGCGGGAAAATTAAAATAATTCATGCAAGGTTCACGATTATCTATATAGTACATATAAAACCTATATATTAAATATAGTTATGGAATATTAAATACCTATAGGAAATTAAATATTAAATATAGGAATCGGAATATTAAATGTAGTATCTTAATGGGACCTAACATAGTCTAAAACTCTTGATACTAGGATCCCAGGCTCCCTCTGCCTACTCCCTGCAAGGTACCCCCTGAGGCTAGAAATACCTATATATAATTTTACCACTGAAATTTTCATAGACAAAATTAAATTACTAAATATACATTTCTACCATTTAAAACATTACATAAAGTCAAATAACAAAAAACAAACTTCTAACTCAATTAATAACGGAAAAGCAAAAAAAAAATTTAACCAACTTTAAAATAGATAAATGTCAAGTGAAGAGCACACCGGCACCCCACTCTAACGATACGGCCAATTAGTTGTAATTGCCCTTCCAATCTGGACCAGATTAGAATCAAAGAGTGGCTTATCCACCTATTGGTTATCTCCAATGTATCAGTGATTTAATTTTAAATGTCTATCTGTTGTTTGTAGGTTCATTTTTAAAATAAAAATATTTAAGTTATTTTAGTCTAAATGTAAACGCGACGGTTAGGTAGGTATAGGTTCGGTTCCTGTGAGAGTCAATTATTTCCTCTATTACGCTCTGGAAAGAAAAAATGCTATTTTGAGTTCTGCTACTCAACACGCTACGTTTTAAATTCTAGTGGAAAGCGAGAAAAGGGTTTCTTGACACAAGGTTTTTTTCTATCTATTCACTCATATGCGTGATACAGCATGAAGCCGAATAAAAGTGAATAATATATTTTAATAATCGTGCGTGAAAATATTTGAATAATATTTATTAAATGATAACAAGAAAAATAAAATCCTTAAATTTTTCTTTCACCCTCAAAAAATAACCTCGCAACAGCTCAACTCAAAAAGGCATAACTAATATAATAGATTTTATCTAGCGTCATTAGATCAGGAGCCCCTTTGATCCACTTAATTAGAGATGGAGTTTAAGCTTGCACATGTTTGCCCTTTAACGAGATGTTTATTTTGTTTATCTGTTAACAACTATTGAACTAATTGACTGACTAAAATAATAGCTTTTTAGCCTTTTTTTGCTTCAATCTTTTTTGCTGCAACAGGTTAAGGGAACCTAGACTAGTATTTATAAACCGCAAATATAAATATAAAATTCATAGATTATACAGGTATCTATGAGCGAGAAAACGGCATCTCAAGATTGATCTCAGATTTGAAAGCGATTTATAAATATAAGCCCTAGTGTTGCGATCAGTTTCCCACTTTCTCAAGTCAAATTTTCGAGACTTTACATGTGTTGTTATAATTGCATTGTCGTTATTCTAGTATTACGAATTAATAGATATTATTTTTTTTATCCTATTATCCTACCTATGGTTGATTTTCATAAAAAAGAGAAAGAACATTTTAATAAAATACAGAACCTGAAGAACAATGTGGTATGGCTATTATTATTTTTTGCTAAATGTGGTTGATGCCTGTTGAATATTCACAGAAGTTTTCATGCCTATAATATTATTTCTAAAAATATATATATTATTTCGAATCTTCTATTATTTAATAATGTATTTTTTATAACAATTATTTATTGTTTTGCATAATAAAAGTTTTGTTATGTAATAGTCACGAACGTCATTATTTTTTTTTACGTCATCGTATAGCAAAAGATTATTATACCTATATCTAATAAAAAAAATATACGCAATAATTTTTTTTTATTGAATCATTTTAATATGTTGAATGCGTTATTGCTTGCCCTTTTTTATATTTCAGTATTTCTACTTGCTTATACTTGAAATATAAAAAAACAAGCAATACTGCATTCAAAGGTGTTCTTCACTTTTAATTAATTTCGAACATATGTAGGAAATATATTTTAAATGTTTACGTTTTCTTGCCAACATGTTTACAATTTTATTAATCTTTACGTTTTATTTTATTAAGACGTTCATATTTTTTAATTTGTACTTATGCGTGTTTATTTTGTTAGGTTTGCTACAAATATAAAAGTCAAAACATCGATTTTAACTTGATCGATTTTCGATCGCTTTTAACAAAGGCAGCATTTTAAATCTTACAAGCATTTAATTTTAATGAGGTTTTCACTGTAAATATATCAAGAGGAAAGTTTATTCTTTATATGTAAGATAGGTATACATACATGCATATCCTATTAGTGAAACTAACGGACGAAACCGCGAGCTCAACACTAGTAAATAATGTAAGGAACCTGAATTTTTCTTCTCCCTATTTATAATTATGTACTTACCAATCCAATATGACACAAATAAATAAAAAATACGCAACATCTAACATAAAAGAGACTTCAATTAATCTATCGATTACGCTGGCCATTTTTGATAAGACCATGAATAATTTGAAGTCAACATTTAATTACATAAGTGTACACGTTTGTACAGTGTGATTACGTATATTATTTGAAAAGTTATGAAATACATTTTTTTTCGGTCGGTCTAGGTGGCCTAGGGGCACAAAGTGTGACTGTAAAATCGATATAAATCGGTTGTGGGTTCGATGCTACTCGAGGAAATGAAATATTTATTTATATTTTCATTTCTTCGCTCTGGTATCAAGGCAAAGTGCGGCGTTGAGTTCCCCCACTTATCACGCAGTTCCTCTAGAACTCGGCGGAAATCGGGGAACGGAGTGTTTTAACACTAAGTTCCCTCTACCTACCCTGCTGTTTGCGGAATACAGCGTGAGAGAGAGAGAGATATTTTTTTTTTATTTTTCAAATATTATTCTAGTATTTCTCAATGATTCATTCTAAGACCCATTTTTTAAACTCTAAGATCGATCTTCAGATGACATTTGGAATAAATGGTATAATTACATTTGGAATAATTTGGAAACCTGATTACGGTCTTTATTCTAATACAACTATAAATGTTGTATAAAGAAATGTTACCTTACCGGTATTTGAATCCACAATCACATAATTATATACCTAGGCATTATTTAATTTTCTATTTGATAATTTTGTAATTCCTACACATATCATCAATTATTGCACAGACAATTGAGACTTGTCGAGTGTCTGTAGCGATTATACGCGATTAAAGTGAATATAAAGCTTAAACCATTGACTTAAATTATAATTAAGAATTAAATAAGTAATATTTGAGGCCAGTCGGGGCCGTGCGACTGTAAACGCGAGAGGTTCGATTCCCACTCGAGGAAATGAAATATTTTCAATCCTTTACCGACCTTATGGTGTCGAGGCAAAGCGTAGCGTTGAGATCCGCCACTCATCACAGAATGCCTCCAGAATTCGGTGCAAACTAGGGGAAGGGAGTGTCTCAACACTAGGTCTGCTTACCCTGCTATACGCGGGATACAACGTGAAGCAGTTTTTTTTTAAATGGGTATACTCATAAAGATGCTGTCGCTACGCCACGACATCTTCGAACGATTATTATAATAAAATTTTTGTCTTTATTATGGCATTTTCCCCAATTAATCTTTAAGTTTTTAGTTGTATCTATATATATTTGAGATATTACTTATTGATCATTGAAATTTTTTATCATAGATAATTTGTATCTTTTCTTCATTTTCCTGCCTGCATCTTTCGCATTAAGCGTGGTAATTTTTCTAAGAGAAAATAATTTAAAGATGCTACTTTTTACGCTAATTTAAAAAATATATTATGACAAATATATAAATAATACTAATAAACTAATTTATATAACTAGAATATATCCACAGAGAATTAACGCAATAATATATCACAAGTATTAATCTAAAATCCACAAAATGATTCACTAATCTAGCAATACAGGCGTATTACGCATGTAACTTCATAAAAAATCGAATGAAAATCGGATTTTTATCTAAATACTTATACCTAATTACTTAAAAATTGATAAATTACGATAAAATGTTTGGCAACTCCAGCGATAGTGGGTATCTCTTGTCAAGATCCAGATTAAAAACGATTGATGACCCCCATTTTTATCTAATTAGTAAATGTTGATAATGAAAGACTGGTAGCTGAAAGAAATATTTTCAGTTAATAGGTATATTATGTAGGGGTCGATTGTAAAGGCAACGGTTGTGGGTTCGGTCCCTGCTCTTCTTCTTCTTCTTCTTCCTGGCATTAATCCCGGCTATTACCAGGGTCTGCCTTCCTACTCAACCACTTTGCACGGTCTTTTGCGTCCTCGGTGGTTAGACCATTGGCTCTCATGTCCTGCATCACGACATCCAACTGGCGCTTCCTTGGGCGTCCGGGAGCTCGCGCTTCAGGAACTGGTATAGCAAGGCACTTGCATCCGACATAGTTCTTAGGCCAAACCATCTCAGGCGACGCTTTTGGAGCTTATCCGCTACGTCACGGACCCCAAGACTGCCTCGAATGAATGTGTTCCTATGCCTTGAGTTGGTTCGGTCCCTGCTATGGAGAATTAATTATGTATGTTATGGCTGTTGTAAGTCACCGCGGCGTTAAGTTCCGCCACTCAACATGCTACGTCTGGAATTTGGGCGGAAATTCGAAAACATACTGTCTTGATACTCTGTTCTTTCTGTTTATTCTTCTATATACAAATTGTGAATGAAATGATAACAGATCTACTTATTTATTAGAGATTCTTTTTTCAATTTAATTCGTATATTTTAAAGTAACAATAATAGGAAGGTAGGTATGTTATATTTTACTAAAAATAAGAAAATGTATGAACTTAAAGAATTAAGTAATTTCACCAAAAAATTATATCCCAAGTATGTTCTTATAGATTATTCTTATCAAATAAAGAAAAACATATGTAGGCACTTTGATAAACGTAGGAAAATATTTAAGTATTTATAATTATGCTTTATTGAAATGTTACATCTACACTTTCTTTAAATTATTTAATTGATTTAATCATGTTAATATCAATTATTATAGTCTAAAATAGTTTTAAATTCTTAACAATTGTTATCTAACGTGTCTCCTATCGTTCAGGTGTCAGAATATAAATGGATTTTTGATAAACACATTATCTCACATCCTTTAATTGAAGTGATATTTACGCAATTTTGTTATTTCATTGAGTTTTTCATTAAATTGCACAAGTTTAAACTAAAAATGTATTTTTATGTTAAAAGGAAAAACTTCGAATAGGCATCATCTGCGTGAATTTTCTCTTTAAATGTGGTATATCCAATATTAGTTATTTCTATTTAAATACTAATTGTTTTCCCATTTTACTTTGTATCCCGCATATTCCAGGGTAAGCAGATTGAACCTATTGTTAAGACACTGCGTTCCCCACTTTTCGACGATTTTTCGGGGTATTTAGGATGTTTATTGATAGGACTCAACGACTCGCTTGTCATAATACTTGAGCGAAGAAATTAAAGTACTAAATAAATAACAATTCATTCCCCAAATGAGAATCGAACGCACAACCGCCGCGTTACCATCACGCTTGTGCCCCTGCGCCACGATGGCCTCAAAAGATATATCAAACCAAATACAGGTTCCGTCGAATTGATTCCTCATTCATGTCATGCACTGGCTCGCTGAATGCAATCAAAAAGTAATATAATTCCTATTAGATACAAGTTCTCACGGTAGTGTCATAGAAACATAATTAGATATAGGCGCCATTGAATTATTTGTAAAATATGTTAGTCGAATTAACTACTAATATAGGTATTTTGTATTAGCTGCACGCTGTACCTATCCGCTTTTAGCAAGGTAGGTAGAGGGAACCTTTGTGCCAGTACGTCACGACGGCATCTGTAATTATACTTAATTATGCTAATTGTAAAAGGCTTTCGAAATTGTGGATTTTTTTTATCGAATTATTTGATTTAGGAAGAAAAAACCTTGTGTTAAGAATTCACTTATTTTTTATTGCTCGTTCCAGAGAGATTGCGTGTTGGGTCGCGGAACCTGACGCCGCGTCGTCAGTCCCAATTAGGTAACTGATTTTTTTTAAATATAGGTATATTCTACCGAATATAGATAGAGTCTAGAATCATCGCGTATGAATACCTAATAAATTACTAGTTAGTATGTTAGTTACAAAATCGTATATATTTTTTTCATTTTGCTGATCAGGCAGAAAGAACTGAGACACTCGTTCAATATTTTTTTAGCTTAGAGACATAACAGATACAACGTCTATATCCAGATCAGTAAACTAGTTTTTTTTTAAATAAACATTCTATAGAAAAGAATCCACTACCATCGCATGTACAACCAAGACTGTCCCCCAGCACATTTTGAGAATCATAGAAAGTGGAGATTCAAATCCGTACTTGGTCATTTTATTAACCAACTAACAATAATTTCCAGTTTAACTTAGATCTTAACTTCTAATACGATTGTAGCTACGAGTTGGATTCAGTACAATTGAATAGATATATCGAAAAGTTATCTAACATCGCTTGTTCAGTTATCCTGTGGGATTTCAGAGATAATGGCCGCTCCATTCGACAGTCGTTTATTATTGGAAATATCATAGAAGTGCAAGTTTAGTATATCTTTGCTAGATACATAAAGGCAATTGCATATTTATATTATAAATATAAAAGGAACTATACATTAAATGTAATATGTAAGCTAAAAATATAGATTTTTTTTCTTTTTAGGGTTACCGGTTCCCAAACTTCAAGAAAAACGAAACTCATAGGATAATTTAATTCTTTGTCTGTATTTTCTTCCGTCTGTTTATCAGTCAAGAGCATTTTTCTCAGGTTTTTTTCAAATGAAATTATTATTGGCCCATAATAGTTTTACTTCAGAGAAATAGGTATATGACGATATAATATACCTATATTAAAACCCTAAAAAACAAACTATATCTTTAAAATTATTGAAATTTATTTTTCCACGTAGACAAAGTCACAGTCACAGCTAGTATTTCATATATTTTACCATATTCTATTACTAATAATATAAATGTAAAAGTTTGTGAAAATGGTTGTTTGTTCCACTTGAACTCAAAAATTACTGAACGTACTTAAATGTAAATTTGTAGTAATACGAGTATAGCTTATCCACCAGGATAACACATAGGCAACAACTTATGTAAAGACCTTGTATAATTTAGATATTACAACAAAAAAAATTAAACGGGCGAAGCCGCGCTCTAGTCTAGTATTGTATAAGCATAAAGAGCATGACGTAATCAATACTCAAAGCTATGTATTCAAAGTAAGCTCGCATTCACGTTTATTTAATTGGACATGACGACGGTGACTGGCCACTTCTATTGTTGCTACTGAATTACGCTGGATGAGAGTACCGTTTACATTTGGAGGTTGTTTTTTACGAGAAACAGAGAGTTAGAAATCTTTGATTATTTATATGGAATCTTAGTTTTTTTTAACTGGCACGTATCCAGCATATAGCAGGGTGTGTGGAAACCACCGATCACCGCTCGATTTTTCAGACATTACTTGTCGAGTGGCGGAACATAACGCCGCGCCTTGTCTTGTTAACAGACTGAGGAACATGCAAACGTGACAGTAGTAAATTGGGCTCTCACTCGGTGGAGTAACTCCTTCCTTCTTATCTTTTCACTTTGAGTGACAAGAAAGACGCAGCGTCGAGATACCAAAAAATTAGACAGAAAATAAGAAACGGTGTGTTTTAACACTAATTCCTTCTGCTTAATATATGGGGGGTAAATCGTAAAGCTGATTTATAATATTGAAAAAACCTTAACGTAATGAAAATTGTAGAAATATCTATATTTTTTCTTATAAAAAAATATATAAAATCGGATGGTATAAACGATATCTACAGATGACTTGACGTTTTCTCGCGCCATACTTTATTACAATGAAACAATACTCCACTATCTTCTACTTAGAGGTTTACATACGTAACTACTGTTTTCTAGATGTTCTTAATGTTATTATTATTATTATATATATAGATAATTTTAGTTCTCATAACAATAATTATAAGATATAGGTATTAAAGTTACTGTAGTATAGAATGGCTGTTAGCTGTGATGTCATAGTAAGAATAAAGAAGTGTGAAGCTGGTTGAGACACGAAATGAGTGAGTGGTGAAAGAGGCAGTATCAGAGGCAGAGAGAGTATTGATGATACTGGAAGAAGGTAACGTAAAAAGCGTGAGGACTGCCTTGAGGAGAGCATGTATGAGACGACCTTAGTGCTTGGCGGTCAGCTCTCTGGCTACCTAAATATGGTATGAAACATAAGACTACAATAGAATCTGTATATACAATACCTATATATGTAAACTCATATCGTTTTTAACTTTTAGGCAAAATATAACGTTATTTTCCGTCAGACGTAAAGCAGAGACGGGAGAGATACATCACTTAACTCCTTCCTTTTTTTATTAACCTATAATTTTTAAGCATACTAGAATGATTAGAACATATATAGCATATAAACTAAAAACATAAACAATTATATATCTAACAGAAAAATAAAACAATTTATCAAACAAAATTACATAATCAAACTAAACCCGTCAATCAAACTCTTGCATAGGGCACGCCCGGGCGTATTCTAACACCACACCATAAAAACCCATGAAACATCTATAGACAATCGTTTTTTTTAAAGGCAGATGTGCGCTTATATGGCCATATTATAGGGTAATAATAATACGCCCCTAACATCACCCCCTAGGGTCCCTTACCGCCCTTTCACGCCCTCTGGCTTGAAAAAGGTTTCAACACGGTTTGGGATAATAACAGTAATTAGTTGTAGTGGTTCAGTAGCTTTTTGCCAGTCTCTCTATAATTTCTATAGAAATGATTTACAAATAATATGCAGGAGCGCTTCTCTTATATTAAAAAGGAGAGTTGTTATTGGTAGGTATATTTTGAACATATCTATGGTTTTTTTATTATTTTAATTTAGGCTATTATGGTGCAGTGGTAGCGTTTGACTGTAGATACCATGGTTGTGGTTTCGATCCCTGGACGAAGGAAGGATTCTACGAAACGTGAGAAACGAACAAAACTACTCTAAATACGTGTCGTAACTCTAGGTTCTCCTTACACAGCTATTTATAGGATAAAGCGTGGGGTTAAAAAAGGATAACAAAAATTGCGACATCCGTCGTCTTATCATCTAGTTCAGCAATGTTTTTTAATAAACATAGTGACTTATCACTACTTTTTTAATCTTCTGAGCATAATGCGTAAGATATATGTATCTAGAGAAATTTTCGTTCGTTCGTGTAAACGTTATTCCTTTAATTTCTCCGGACTAATTTTTCGTTAATAAAATTTCTGGGGCTCTCCCACCCCAAGACTATTTTGGGGTGGGCATGGNATAAGTTAATCGATGATCCGCGTACTCTTGTCAACCTAGAAGCGTACTCTTACACAATCATATATGTAAGAGTACGCAATTCCCACTTGTCATTATTTTTGTTATCCTGAGAGTTTAAAATTATTTTTGTTATTTTTTCTTTTTTTTTATGGTATATGATTAAATTATAGACGCAATAAATTACTAGTTAATTTTTTTTATTCCATTTTGTTTCTTTTAGAATATATTAAACCTTAAGTGAGTGCTCCTAGACCAGCTTACCCTATATTTTAACATTAAATTGTGTGATAGTATTAAAATACTATAAAACTTGGCCATATAAAATTTATTAAAGATACCAAGTAATAAAAGTGATTATTCCATTAAATTTATTAAAATGTTTATTAAAAAGTATATAAAATTATTGTTAATTAAAAATTCAATTAACAGTGTTGATACGTCTAGAGGCGGCTTGCAGTAAAAAAACCTGCCAAACTTGAATAGAGAAAATGTCGAAAATGTACCTTCATCTACTTCTGTCTATATACCTGCAATAGGTGTTGCTAAGGAGGTTTGCGCTTTTCCTGCTGGGAAGGTAGATGGAACATAGTGTTAAGACACTCCTTTTACAACAGACAACTTTCTTTTCGTAAAAATAAAATGCTTTTCTAAATCTATGACCAACAAAAGTGTGTAAGATGTAAAATTTATAAATGATAAAAGTTCTTTATTCTAAATCTACATATTTATAAGAATTATTAAAATGAAATATTTTTTTATTACTATAATATACATAGTAGTATAGTATAGTAGATTTTTTCTATTACGATATGGTCTAATATATGTAGTTAACATATATTAGACCATATTGTTTTTTCCCTTCTCTCTGGCTACCCCGCTATGGGATAAAAGGTGAATTAAAAAAAAAACTAGCTATATTATATAACCAAATAGTTATGGTAGATTTAAGTTGCCACACGCGTAGCAATTTATATATTATACTGAACAATCGTAAGATTCGTTTGTTCGTATCACGTTCACATTCACGCGAAATCTACGGGATAATGACTGTGCGCACTCTAAAAGTCACGTAGAGGAAACGTTTAATTGGATTTGTAACGCAATATCGATATTATACTTTGATCTTTTGTAGAAAATAGTGATTTGTCACTTTAGTTTTTGAAAAAAAAAAGATGTCAGTACCTATTAGTAATAACTAATATCAAAATCTATTTATTGGCGACTGTGTGTTTAGTTGGAAAACTCAAAATTCCGTCGGCTAAAAACTTGAATTCTTAAGATTTTCCTTATTTATTTGAAGAAAGTACCTACGACTTTAGATTCCGTTACCAGACCGTAAGTTTGTCTCTTAACTAATGAACAGTAAAGTAGAAAACAAAATGACTTCAAACGTCAGCTTCTGCAATATGCAACTTACAGTATTTCCATACTGCGTAGTGCAGAGGACGTATTAAAAAAACGTTTTTTTAATGGAACTTAAAATATTATACATAATGTTAAATTTCGATAATTACAACTTTAGTTAAGAACTGTGTTGTAATAATTAACGTCCTCTACAATTTCACAAAACAATTCCAATTATAAGTACACACTAACATGATAGGTAGGGAAAACATAGTGTCAAGACACTCTGCTATTTGCTCTCTTCTAGTTTTAAAATGTAATCAAATATTAAGTCCAGGAAATACACGGCTATCTCATTCCAAGCGAGGGTATACAAAACAAAATTATAACTTTGTAAATCTTTATCTTCGAAATGAAACGAGCGATTATATGAGCAATAATAGTACATTTTTACGATCACGCCACATCGCCTGACCACAATTCCATTTCATATTTCATACACCATAATGACACCGTGGTACCATTTAATATATATTTTTTTTTATCTACATGCTGTATCCCAGAACGTAAACAGAAGGAACCTAGTTAAGTAAAGACATTCCATTCGCTTTCTATCTATTTTTCAAGACATTGCGTTTTAATTGCGAAATCAACGCCGTCTCATTACCAAAGCGAGGGAATGATTTTTTTTAATAATTAATTTCTCCGAGTGGAAATCGAACCCACAATCCTCGTGTTTACAGCTACAGGCAGTACCACTGCGCTGCTACGGTCTCAATTTAATATCGTCAGTAAACTCGCCTTGTTTACTAGGCGGGGTAGGCCACGCCCATTTCGCTCTCTCTTGCCCTCGCCGCTCTCGCACCGCTCGGCTATCGATTTTCTGAGTTGTTTACTCTATAGAATTACGAAGCTACTACGTTGGTAGCGAATTCCTAATAAATACGTGTTGACTCGAAACGGTAGGATTATAAATGTGTAGGTATTTACGGATGGTGGATGCTGGACGCGTATCTGGCGACTGCAGTTTCTTTTGTTGGTTTTGTTGTTTTTTTGTTGTTTTTGTTTTAGTTTGCTATTTATATTATATTGAAAATGTTAGTGGAGTTTAGGTGAAGTTTCAATGTCTGTTGTTTTTAATATTCATATGTCGATTTCTTATTATTTTTATTTATTGTGTAACTAATGTATACCTAATATAATTAATAATGCGCTGTTTGAATTTATTTAGGTACCTATTAATTTACCTAATAAAAGCTCTTGCCTTCGGGTTATTGTGCGTTTACACTACATTCTTTTTTTTCTATAATCTAGAAACATTGTATGACAACATAATACAACTCAACTCAAAATTTTTCATTTCAACTCTTAATTGTGTATTTTGAACCATTTGTACGATATTAAAACAACCAGCTTCACGCGTTTTCCCGTATAGCAGAGTTGTGAGAGATAACCCAATGTCAAGACACTCAATTCTCACATTCCGCTTGCAATCGAGATATAAAAAACTATATAATAGAGTCAAAACTCACTTTAACAGAAACATGAAAATAATTTAATTATCTCATTATTCCCTTAAATGGGCATCGAACACACAACCATCGCGTTAACAGTCAAACCACACCACCGCCACCACGTACTAACAACTGTAATCGATTATACGACATAAGATATAAATTATTATTTGAACCGAAGCATACTAATTTGTAATATTAATACCAACTTACAATGGCCACGTGGCTTTTGTGCCATAATGGAAATGTAATAAATAGTATCATTGTACTGTATGCTATTATATCAAGATTCTAATCACTTTATGGGGTATTTCGGTGTGATTACTCCGCCATGTATGGTTTCGCTAAATATGAAATGAAAACAATGGATAGCTGTCCACGCTCTGTCATTTGGGTGGGGGGAAAAGGATTCTGTGATGATGTTATCAGTTGGTATGGAGTTTTTTTTAATCTGTCTAAATTTTATAATTGTTTTTTTTTGTAATGATTTTTGGAATCATTATTTGGATGTTTTTTTGATTGAGCGGGTTCCATAATATAAAGGGTTCGAGTTAGGCAAAGATACAATTTTATTTTTGCAGCAGATACAATTTTATGGTTGTTTATAGTTGCAGTTGGCTTTTTCTGAATCTGTTAAGAAAAACTGCGACATTTTGTTCTACCATCCAGCACCATGTATCTAATAGATATGAATAGAGTTGATAATGAGTGTTATAGCACTACGCCGCGATAGCCCAACTTAATGCAAATACAAACAACGATTTAGTAAAATTTCCATATATTATAGACAAAATACAAATAAACCTACTTACATAAAAACAAATAATAACGTACAAGTTAAAATATATTAAACAATAACAGGATTATCGTCAATTTATTGAATAAAATAAAAAAAATATACAATTCAATGGCATATCTCTTTAACGTTAAAATATTTCAAACGGTAACTATTTAAATATTTACTTTAACGAACAAATGTGGAAATAAAAACTGAATGAATGAACGAACTGATAGATGGGTATTGTGCCTGATCGACCGTTCAGTATTTTTTTGGACCGTGACATCTCTATTTCCTTTAGTGTTGTAGTAAGGATGTTTGTTTGTTGATCTTATACCTTAGTTGTAGTAGATTTTAGTTCGAGGTTATATTTAAAAAAAAAACAATAAGAAAAATTTCTTGTAAATTAATATTTTTTATATATTATTTTTTATAAATATAATTTAATATTGTTTCTTATTGTTACGATTAGTTCCGCCACTCAAAACAAGATGACTGGTTACTCGGAATGAGGAGAACATAGTGTCATAACACTAAGTTAGGACACTTAACCTGCGAGAAGTGAAAAAACTTTCAATATAAATATTTTAAAATATTGTAACTAACCTAAACACAATATTTACTTAATAAAGACCATTATTAACGAACAAATCTACAGGGAAATCCATGTAAAATAATACTAAACCAAAATTAATGTAACTTCAAAACAAAATAAGTCCCCAATGAATTCGCTCCCTGTACCATTGCGTTCAAATCTTACAGAAACGCCCATTCATGGATATTCTAAGTATAAATGTATGTTTATTTTGAACCTTATATCTATAAGTTTAAGAGTTACCAAGTCGTAAGTAAAAGTTGGACACTCTAGGGATGTAACTTGATCCTCTCATTACTCTTACAATGATCGTGATAGATTTGGTCGAAATAAACGTAGTGCGTATATAATATTTATGAAGTTTTCGAATGAATGAATGTGAGAATGGTTTGAGAATTGATTATTAAATAATTTAATTTCCTGGCTCGTTGAGTTTCGCCACTCAAGTTCTGCCACGCAGTCTCGAATATTAGATGTAAAGTAGTTACCGGAGTCACTTGGTTCTCTGCCTACCATGCTATACCTATGTGGAGACAACGTGAACCTGAACAGTATACAAATGCTGATATTTGTACTGATTTCCTGCAGAAACGACTCCATTTTTTACTATTAATATACTCAAGTTGTATTAATAAAAATCCATTCAATCCTGAAAGGTAATATAGTATTAGTACTTTTTGGTACTAAAAATATATAAAATATTTAATTATTCCATACAAATTAAACAAAACCATGTTCACTTCTACCTTGCACCTCCCCCGGGTATAACTAACGGGCTGTCAGCAAATACAGTAGACTACAGATGCGGTCAGAGGGCGCGCCTAACACAATTTACGTACGATAATAGATTGTAATGGCTTGTGAGTGAAACATACGATTTATGTTATTTGGATTTAATTATCGTAAATTATTTATTTTGTATGTGTAAATAATATGGCCGTCATGGCGCAGTAGCACAAGGGTGTGATTGTAACGCGGTGGTTGTAGGTTCGATCCCCACTCGAGGTAGTGAAATATTTATTGACGTTTAGGTATATTTTCATTTCTTCGCTCTGGTGTCGAGGTAAAGCGCGGCGTTGAGCAGCAGAAAGTGGGGAACGGAGTGTCTTAACACTAGTGTTACCAATCGGAAAGGAACCTAGGTTCCTTCTGCCTATCCTGCTGTGTGCGGGATACAGCGTGAAGCTGATTTAATTTTTATTTATTTTGTGCTATACTTCCTTGAATATTAAATACATAATGTGTAAGTAAAACAAAGTAATATGCCTACTAGAAATACTACTGTAGTACAGTTGTGATAATAATTCATTCTCATGATAAAACGTGTTAGGTGTTTATAGATATTTTTATATTTAAAGTAAAATAGTTGGATCAAATGAACGAATCATTTGGTTCAACAATGGCGAAATTGTATTTTTTAAAATAAGTTGTCAAAGTGCAAGTATTAAAAATGATCGACAATCGATCGTTTGACTTTCATTGCCTTCATTGCGACCAGAAGAAGGTCCCTATAGCTTCTTGTTTGGCTATTTATAGAATTCCGAACTATAATAGTAATAATATAACATATTAGTATCTGTAACGTCAATTTGCGATTATACAAACCTTTTTTCATCCAGCATCAATTTACACTTTTTTATGTAAAGAATCTCCCCTTGCAGTGTCAATAACAAAATCTATTTGTCAAAGTGTGAGCCATAAATAATATCGCTATGGCATATTGTGCGAAGAAAACAAATACACGCCCTTTGTAATTATTTTGTTTGCGCAGTTGGCAACACCGTAGCTGACGTTTGTCAGATCGAAAGCGCGCGGGAAATATTATCTGTTGAAATTTAATGTTTATTTTTTATTTTGTATTTTTTTATTAATAAATGTGATTTAATAACAATGTTACATAACAATATTTAAAAAATAAGGAAAAAATATACATTATTTCTATATTGCTTAAAAAAAGCTTATTAACTAATAAGTTACTGAAGGACATAGATTTTTTTAAAATATATTTTATAAATTTCTTTATTATGAATCGTAGAAACAAGCGTTAAGCTCAAAATCTAAAAAAAATTCTAACAATTTTTATAATTTACTAGGTACTTATTCCAAAACAGAATAATTTGTTCTAATGACAATTACATTGCAATATATAATAGCCACGTAAGCATCATATACCTACCTATATATAAAAATAAACAATTTTAGCCCCCAAAACTAAATTTTTCAAATATCTATTTGTCATTGTAAAAGTGCCGACATCTTTGCGGTTCCAGAAATGCAAGCAAAAAACTATTGTATCGTTAATAGAGTGTTCCGATGCGTGAAATTTGTGACAATGCCCTGCCCGTACTATTATCACGCCTAGAATTAGCTTTTGTCAAAATATATGGGTCTTGCGTTTTTGTAATTGTTACTTCCCCCATATTTACGGTTGACAGATGAGAGAAATTTATTATAATTTAAGTAATATTGGAAAGTGCCTATGTATTAAGTAATAAATTAAGTTTGGAATCTACATTACGAACTGATGTGGCGTCAGTCTTTTGATTCTATGAAATAATTTTTGTTGGTTTTGGAAATATTTAAGGTTTATATCTATTTAAAATATTGACAATGACAACGCAAATGAAAATATGAAGAAAATTTATAAATTTATACATACCTACATATATGTGAAAAAAACAAATATAACTAAACTAATATGAATTATTAAAATTAAAAACAAATCTTTTCTAATAACGCAGTTGCAGAAGAAACTAGAGACCATCCTTCATATCTACTCATCTTTCTAAAATCCATATTAAAATGTGGTTTTATCTTGTATTTTAGTGCATTAAAGGCGGTAAGCAAAAACGTGTAGACAGTTGTGACAAATTTCTGGCATCGCAACACTCCATTAGTATTGACAAAAGATTTTTTTTATATTCACTATTTGGGATCGTAGGGTTTCTATCGATTGGTAAAAGCCGACCTCCAGCCACTACGGTTAGTTCAGGTACACCTGCGGTTTTAACCAACTTATTATTATAACTTACTTAACTACTAAAAGGAATCTTTCGCCTCATTCACTGTCATCAAACTCTTCATACATGCTTTTTACGTGACCTTTCTGTGACCTTTCTCCAGTATCTTCGATCTGAGGTCTCCCCCTACCTTTCATACCTCTCTTACTTATTATAACAGATTTTCCAAATTATTATAGATGAGTAAACATTTAAAAATACCCTAAAATACCTACCTGTTTATGTAAAATTGTGGTCAAATTTGTGATAAGGTCTAACATTGAACGTTGAGTTCTAAATAAATGAAGAATATTTTTTTGTAATATTAGAGTTGTTTTTGTAATATTGTAATAGTAGAGTTTCACATAGAAACTCTACTCTTTTAGAATTTGAGTTGTTTGTACCTGGAATATTTGTAACTGACTTGCATGTACATATGTAAATAGTACCTATATCTTAAGGTACGGTAAGGACGTAAAGACTTTGTCATATCATTAGTTATATTAATATGATTTATATACTTCCACGGTTTCGTTACACGTAATAAGCCTTAAATTTCACCACCCACCACGCCATATCTGAGAACAGAGTGACAATCCACCTTTCTAAAAAACTAAAGTATTCTAAACAAAACGAAATCCACATACTGAAAGGCCGTATCTATAGATTTTTTTATAATATATACTCACTAAGTACTTTACAAGGCGAAAACGAAAAAACTAAATAATATATTTACCGAGGCGTCTCATTTTTAGCTGTAAAAACCAATGACGTGAAAACACTTCAAAAGTAACCGAGAACCTACGTAGAAGTGATTGTTATACAACCAAACACCTTTCTAGCCTACAGCGATCAGCTCGAGCAGAAATCCTTGTAAAAAAATCGCAAAGAAAAAAGACTGGCTTTTATTTTCAAGCCTTTGCCATTGTTACTAATTGTAGTAGAAGTATCCATATTTTAATTAATAAAATAAATTAATATTTTTCAAGAAAAATAACATAATAACAAAGATATTTTCAAAATATATAGTTACATTCCATTTTTAAAATTATTAATCGATGCAGGAGTCCCTATGTTATTTTCGTAATATGGACTTATATTTAATTTTTTGGAAAAACTAACTTTAGTACACGTAATAAACAGAACAAGCCTAAAAATAAAAAAAAACACGATACAACTTAGATCATATTTGGCACCTCCCAAGATGTTGCTAAAAACCCAAATCGCAGGTACCTATCACAGAAGCTTTAACACGGTCTTCTGTTAAAAATACCATCTACTTTATTCAAAATCCTAGAATAGTAACAAATGTAAGCTTTTTTTACAAAAAATTAATTGTTTTCGGAATTTCGTACGTAGCTTTAGCGTTTGAAGGCCTAAAATTGTGTTTAAAAGGCTTGTTACGAAGGGCTGATCTTATCTGAGGTTTTAGGATAATCTTTTGTTGACAGGAATTTACCTTTCCTGCGGTTTCGGAGAAATGAGGTCTTAAAGAAAGTGATCGTGAAAATTGTGAGTGGGCAAGGAAAGTGAAAATTTATATTTGGTCTTTAATGGAACAATCGTTATTCATTAAACGTTATGTATTTATTAATAAATTTTAGACAGGCGTTATACTATATAGGTAGTTAGATTATTTTACAAAAAAATTGACTTAACTTGGCAATGCAATTATTATATTACATTTTTTTAATACTGTAAATAAAGATAGAAATATTAGAAGGAGATTTTATTTTTACAATACTTGCATAAAGACTGGTCATGTTGTTATCGTTTTCTTACACGCCCTAATAAAACAAACATGTCTATACTAAACTATTATAAAAAATCTAAGAAATAATTTTGAATCGAATACAATTCTTTTCATATCAAATGTCATCACATCGATATACCCAACTCAGTACACAAAGATGTCAAGCGTGATCGCCCTCAATTTGCAAGGGAATCTCAGGTAAGCGAAGAAAAAAAAATAGACGTGACAAAATGTCTGTAAACATGTACCTACGCTACGAAAAAATGTAAAAAAAAATAAGAAAAAAATCTATACAATTCGCGATGTTCGAACGTGACGAATTTCAAATTTGGGTCTTCCAATTGACTCTTGTGTGCCAGTGTTGCAATAGTGCGGAAAATTCGCCATTATTAGCGGTAATTGTGAAATATAAAAATAGTTTATAATATTGCAAAATATTAGAGCGACGTGTGTTATAATTGAACATGACGTGAATTCAATTGAGCCATTAAACGGCGCAATGGCCGTTAAAATTGCTTTTAACTTTCAGAATTGATACGGCAATTATTTTTAAATTGGAATATTGTATCGATACTTTGTATTTTTAATATTATTTATCTATGATGGAGATTAACGTTATCCATGCTATGATTGATGCGTGTTACAGCGATGGTTGTTTACGTTGTTAGTATTTGTACATCGCTGTAACATTTAGTTTTTTAATTAATATAAACATATTTAGATTAGATTTTTTTGAAAGTAAGAATGTATGAAAGTATAAAACTAATATTCTATCAAAAACTCTATAATATATATTTTTTTAATATGTATTGATAATTTAAAATATTTATTGATAATATAAAAAATAACTATCGAAATTAATATAAACTGCAACACTTCTAACAAAATTCTATCAAATTGTTACAGCGCACCAAAAAATGCAATCACAAGCACGCTCAAATTGAACAAAAAAATGAGCCACACAAGCAAAATGTCGAGGTGATTACACAAGATGGCGCTATTAACTAACTCGTCCGCTAGCGGGCCGACAGCGACGCCGGCTGCGCAGGCGCATCACTCGACCACGCCGCTACATCACTACTTCCACTATTTAAAGCAACCATCGCCGTTAGCCCAGAACCCTTACGCCCATCACTCGAGTGCTCATCACATGGGCATGGGGCCCGGCCCATTGGGTGGTCTTGGCCCATTTGGACTTACACACCATGGGCTGGAAGCCGTCGGTTTTCCACAAGGTATGTGCTTTTACTACTTTATTTAAATTATTAAAAGTTGTAAATATCTCTTCAGAATTATTAACACATTAACAATATCTTTAAAAAAACCGATATTTTTAACAATTTTTGCTCTTAGACCATTGTCTACACTTCTACGAGTCTACACTCAAATCGTAATCATTACTTACATTTTATAAAAAATAATTAAATAAATTATTTCTATCTACGTATATTTTATTTCAATAAAAGCAATGACTTTAAAGAAAAACACCTTCACAAATACAAGTAAAGTAATATAAAAAGTTAATTTAATTTCGTCGCGCGCTCTTTCATTTCAGTTTGCGAATTTCAATCCTGAATATGGAGTTCTCTAATTTATATCAAGTCTCGTTTTTGTAATGGAATTTAAATGAGTTCATTTATAGTTAGTTACTTAGTGATGGTGAAACCTTTTAATATACCTAAGTATATATGATTTGTATATATGTTATGTTATTTTTTAATCGATTACAGGGTTACATTTAGTGTTAAGATACTCTGTTTCAAATTTTCTGCTCAAGGTTTGTGACATTATTGAGTGATGGAACTGAACGCCGCGCTTAGTATATCAGAGTGAGGTGTGAAAATCGGAATCGCAAAAATTGGATCGGAAAGTCTATAGAATCAATAGGTATATTTATGTTGATTCTACCGACTGCAAACTCTACTAGACATTACATGTCTCGAAAACTCGTCGGTGCGTGGGGAATCGGATGTCTTACCACTAGGCTCCCTCTGTCTACTTTACTAGATGCGAAGCAACCTAGATGATTGCTTTGAAAGCTTTATTATAATATATCAGAGTTTCATATAAATCTTATTAATGCAGTAAACTATATGTACATACATTTATATTATAAAATAATTATATATATCTACACTTTATACGTACAACGTCTGACGTAGGTATCTTGTTCAAGGAACCCTGTCAATTAGTTACGGCGCTCGCTACTCTGGCGTGACTCAAATTGATATATCTAAAGCTACAAGTAATGTAATATGTCTTTTCTTTTTAAATCTTTAAATATATTTTATTATTTTAAGATTTTTATTAGTTTAAGAAAAGTCGTAGCGGAGTAAAACACTGTTCGTCTGTAAATACAATAGCTGTAGGTTCAATTCTTTCTATCATCGTTCATCCTTTTCTCGATTCGGTCCGCCGCGCCGTAGCGGTAACTAAAAACGGAATGTCTTAACACTAAATTCCCTCTGCCTATCCTACGATATACGTAATACATTTTGAAACTAAAAAAATAAGTCACTACTTCAAATCATACATATACTTACATTTACAATACACTTTTCAATACACTCAAGTAAATAAAACATCGTAGGTACTCGTATTTCCCATTTCCAAATTCTAACACAAGAATAAGAATAAGAAAATGTTATAAATAAAATACGAAGTAAGTATCTACCTATAGGCAGTACCTACAGGGGTAGAAGCAACGGTTGCATAATTTAAGTAGCAAGACATCGTTGCCACCCCCCTAAGCCGCTTATCTACCACCCCATGGGTATGCTTGTTAGTTGTTTTAATTAGTGTTTTGAATATCGGTCATGTACCTTTTTTGGCTGTTTAGTATTTTACTGGTTATTATGATGAGATTGGTTTTTTGGGGTGATTGGAGAAAAGAAGGAATATAATTGAGAAAAAATGCTTTAAGTTTATTAGGTTTACTTTTACTAATTTGCTCCCTTCGCTTTATGATGTTATATCTTCTGTGGACACGTTGTTAGGAAATATATAGTAAACTGAGTTACTTTGAATTAAGCACAAGTTCCCAGGTTCTCTCTGCCTACCCTGCTATGTGCGGGATAAAACTTGAAACTAAAAAAACTTCGCTTGATCGCACCTATGTTTAAGCTTGAAAACTACGAAAAAAGCATTATTATTTTATCGACTAAATACCTAACATAAAGTAACACTACAAATTCAAAAAAAAATTATCTTCATTAATTTAACCTTCACAAAACATATGCTATTTCTAGATATCTAGTGTATATATTTCTCAAAGAGACCGCATGTATGCCTAGTATTAACTTAATGCCTAGATCGATCAGGGTATTAGACGTGGTTATAGGTACCCTTTATTTGTAAATAACAAGACTAATTAAAATATTAATGAACGTATCAATCATAATGATAATTAATAATAAGTTTAGTTTGTTGAAGTACTGTAGTAGTTAATTATATTTTTTTAACTTCTATGGTATTGTGCCAATATAATTACTGTTTTTTGTTATTATTTTATATTAAAAATCCTTAATGTTCAAAAATAAAATGAGGCTTCCCCTCTCTTTTACTCCCCCCTCATTTCCGTCGTTTGTCTCTGAAGGACTTCTATGATATTCTTGATTTCACAATGCTATACTAAATGCAACTGTAAACCTTCTTTATGTAATAGAAATATATAACGTGAAAATAAATAAATATTTAAAACTTATATATTATACATGTATGTATAAAAAGTCATATATGCGGCAATTTTTTTTTAAATCTTACGACATAATCAATGAAGTTAAATGAAAGAAGAGGCCATCACGACACAGTGGGCGAATATTTGACTGTTTTGTTTGTCACGAAAAAAAGGAGGGAGTAGTGTCTAGATTCTCTGCTTTTTGCCTCTAATGCGGATAATAATTTTATGTTGTAGAAAACAAGGAGAAAAAAGTAAATTTTCTCTAAAATTCTTAGCGATAATAAATATAATAGATACGTCTAAGTAAGCTGTCAAATATATTATAGTAGATGCTATTCGCTACGATATACCCGTATGCCATTCCACAGTAATCGACTTAGGTATTCAAACGTGAAACGTATTTGGCGAATATTGTATTGACTAATTTTCATATGAATCCTACTGACATACTATACATTGAACATACGAGCTTATATCTTGGCTTTGCTTGGATTTATTCTCTACTTAATTTTAGTAATGAAATTTCGTTGTATCTTTTACTTTCGTTTTGGTTTAAAGTTACTGCAGTTAGGATAAAAATATCTAATGTAGCTTTTCTCTATAATTGTATCACACATATAGAAGGTTAGGCAAATATACCTTAAGTTAATGTTAGGACACTCTGATGTCTAGTCACTTGGTGCAATGAAAAGTGCAACAAAAATCTCTTTATAAATAATAATTTTTAAAATTATACATTAATACATATGAGTTGATTTTTATGCATTTTATGAAAAAGAAGTATTTGAACAAAAAAGTTTAGATAATAACATAATGTGTGGTTGAGTTTCGCAGCTCCACACACCACGTCTCAAGTGAAAAACGAAGTGTCATAAAAAAGGTTCCCTCGCCGTACCCTGCTATATGCGGGATACAGCGTGAAGTAAGTAAAATAGCATGCTACTACGTAGAATGATAAAAATAATATTACATAGCCATTATAAATATCACAAGCATCCCGGACACCCCATTTCATCTCAAGAAAATCGTAATCCGACCTCTTCGGGGAAAAACTCCCTTTTGAATTTAGTATCATTCACTTGTTGTCCCTTTCGCTCTTTGTTCCGTTCTTTTTTTTCTTTCATCTTTATTTTTATGTGTTTATTCTTGTATTATATCTTTTTAATTGCAACAATGTTTTACTTTAGAAAAATGCAGGTATTTTACAATGACCTGCAGTATAAATTACATACAATATAGATTTTATAATATATTCTATAATCTATAATTAAGGTAAAACCGCGATATTTGCCTCACTGGGAATAGATGATATACCAAAGAGCGGCGCATCTACCCCAGTTAACCCTATAATGAAATTTAACTAGTGATAAGTATACATTTATTTATTTTTTTCACCAAACTCGTGGTGGTTTTCTGAGATTCTTACTTTGATTTGAACCTACATCTACAGAAGTATCCATAGAGTAGAAGTATATCTGATCAAGGCTTTTATAACATAATGCCTCTTATACAATAAAACAGAGTATTTTACCACTACCTTCTCTTTGCCTACACTATAATATCATGACATGCGTGGAAAGAAATGAACATATATCAGACCATCAATGGAATCCCGGAATCAGTAAACAAAATTAACGGCTCGCGACCTATTTGATTTAAAACCCAAATACAATTTTAATGTGAGACTAAAATTAATCCGCCATTTTAATCCGTTATTCCATCCCTGTCATTCCTATGATAATTTACGTATTGCCGTCTTTCTCTGACGCTAGATGCGTAACGACGGCAGCTGGACGGTCTTTTTTAATTTTTTTCATTGTATATTTTTTTATTGGTCTAAGCATTTTATATGGCCAGTCCCTTTTTTTATTCTTTTGTTGTCTATAATTAATTCTTTTTAGACAAGCGTAGTAATGAAAAGGGAAAATGACATTATATAAAAGTAAAAAAAAATAAACATGTTTTTTAATATATTTATCTAAATTTATAGATAGATTAGCACGAATAATTAATTTCCTCGTTGCTATTTTTTATCAGCAATAAATGTAATATTGATATTTCCCCAATATCAATAATAAAGATCGACATGAATCACTCCAAGGTTTCTTAGAAATGTTCAATAACTATATATGAGTAAGTTGCATTCTATAATATAGTAGTGTATTCAATCTGTCCATATAAAAGATTTCAACGCATGCCATTTTAAGATCTCATTTAGTAGTCATTTAGTATTTTTAGTAGATAAAAAAATAAGGATTTTGAGAATGTTTGAAAATATATTATAAAAAAATAACTTAAACAATTCTATAAAGGCATATTACAGTTTTATACAAGGCTACCAACATAACACTAAACCCTTCGAGAGGACGACAGGAAACCGTAAGCACACCTCTCTTTGTTTGGACTCGAAATGTAAAAAAATCTTTTACTCTATGGATTTTTAATTAGGATTTTTAATTAGGTTTTAAGAAGATGTTTGTAAATTATTTAGTAAGTTGACTATCAAATTTTACCAGCTTAGTTTATTGTAATAAACGGCAGAGAATGGCGAATGGGGTGTCCTAACACTAGGTTCCTACTGCCTGCAGCGTGAAGGTAAAAAAGGCAGCTCCATGTTTTTCTTCAAATTTTCAAATAGCAGAGTTGGCAAAGACGCTAATTAAATTAGTTAACGTAGTTGTTCCACCACTTTAAACCAATTTGGATAGATTGCGTGGTTAGTGACGGAATTCACATATTACTTTTTAAAAAATCATTGCGCTTGTAAATTGAAATTCTGAAAATTTGTCGGAACTAGTAAATTTAATTTCTCGTTAAGTAGCAGCGATAGCGGCCGCTTTTGAGGAAAATTTCAAAGCTCTTAACTTGTTATTGTAGACGCGGAGATAAGTATTTCGAAATTTCGTAAAACATTGTAAAAGTTATATTCTAATTTACCTGATATTTCGTTATGCAGAAATTATATCAAAACTTCTATAAAATTATATTTATATTTTTTATACACGCCTCTCACAAATGCTTAATAATAATAGAGGAAGAAGAATATACAAAGTTTGCCCAATATCCTTATCAGAAAATAGTAAACGTAAAATTCTGCTTTATCTGGTTTCCTTATGAATTTCTCTAAATCCTCCTCCGTCATGACCGCCCTGAAGTTCGCTGTAAATATGCCTGCCCAGATTTGATTTTTAGATCTTTCAATTAATTTCTTCTCGAGTAAACAGGACAAATCAAAATATCTAAATACAGTTCGGCCACAACTCGTCGCCCGTACTGTACCACTTTACAAAATGTGTAATGTGACAAGCACATGTGACGAAGACCACCTGCCATCATATATGATTGGCAACTTTGCACCTTCTATGATGAAGTAATATCGTAGTGTACTATTACAGTGGATTCGATTCTCAGTCGAAGAAATAATTGCAATAGTTTTTTTTTATTACTCTATTTCATTAGCAAAAATGCGTCATTAGAGTTGCTTGATAAATATATTCTATAGTTAATATTTTGTTTATTTAAAGACATTTTAGAATCTGTGGCTAATTTCCGAAACCTTTACCTTTACTTTTCATATAATTTTATAACTTAGTGCTATACCTTTTTCTATTTACTACATTCTCGATATAAACTTGAAACATTTTTAACGATTCTATCTGATATCGATTTCGACCTAGCGGCCGTATGCTCATATTGTTGGCTTCACACCCACTGACATGATGGCCGAGTTATCGATTATGTGATACGACACGACAGGTGGATCGGTCAACGTACTTTTGTCACGTTAATATCATATATTTTATATCTAATTTCGAATTTGATTAATATTTAAGTAGCCTTTCTAATATTTCTTTTATTGAAGAAATTTATGCTTAAGGCATAGTCGTAACGAATGTAATCTACATCTTTGTTAAAGAAACTCCTTTCCCCACTTTCTCCTAATTTTTTAAGATAGTATGTATCGAAATGCGAAGTTTAACGCTACATTTTGTTCCAAAGCAAAGAAACGAAAATAAATTAAATATAAAACTCTCACATGGGGATCGAACCGACAGCCATCACGTTTACACTCACAACCTATCCCACTGCACCAGTACCTCAAAATAAACTTTAAAAAGTAAAATTAACAAAAAAAAAACAAACATATTCTACAAAAGGACAAAAACACCACCGCATTCCTATTGATTTCGGAAGCCTTGTCCATTGATTTATCACCACTCACTAATGACGTGCTATCATACGTCGCGCCGGTAGCGGTACTCTGCGTGACCTTTTTAAATATACTAATGTAATAATTGGGATTTGCTTGAAATAAATATTTATTTGGCAACTTTTAGTAGGTATCTCTACATACAGAATAGGGATGAATTATTACCTATTTAAATATAGTTATTAAATTTAACTTACTAATCTTCTTTTCTATGCTCTCGTAAGAAGATAAAACGCAGAGTTGGGTTCCGTCTAACTTGAAATATCTTCAAATTGGACAGAAGGAAAGTCGGAGTATTTTACTAAATTCTGCCTATCCTGACTTCATGCGTGATACAGAAAAAAATATACCATTTTATTTTACTTAAAAAAATATGATATTTTTTATGTATTAAATGGATAAATATTATTGGATATGGTAGATTCAAATGGGTAAGGTTATTAATATATATATCCTTTTTAAAAACCTTCCAACAAACATAACCAAGCCAACAGGTTTAAAATAGAAATCAATAAAAAGTTAATTTAAAAGGCATTTAGCTATGTCACTTTTACATTAACGTTTTGAAAAATATAAAAAATTGTTATTTTTTATATTTAACAACAAAAGGCACAATAATTGGATAAGCACAGTTAAGTAATATAATTGGTTGTAAGAAGGCAAACAACTATCATCACATTTTTTACGACATTATAATTGTATAATCCTTGTATTTTAGATAAAATTTCAGTGGAATAATTGAATTCATTTAATTGATGACAAATCCTTTACAACCGGTAAATTGCTATTTTTAATAATGGTTTTTTGTATCTTATATTAAATTTTTTTAGCTTCACACTGTATCCTGATAAAATGAGGCAAAGAGCAAATTTTAAAACCCCCCCTAAGTGGGGATGGAATCAACAATCGTCGCGGTTCATAGGCACGCTTAGACAAACTCGATTATTTTGGTTTTTATTTTATACTATGTATCCTTCTCTTGCAACTTGCTATTAGCAAGACAGAAATTATGTAGGTATTTAACAACACCTTAATTTCTGTTTTTTTTTAATAACAAAATAGATCTATACCAATGTGTAATAAATAAAGCCTAAACTTATAAATGCTTAATTTAACCGTCAATTTATTTAGTATTTAAATAAAAAAAAAACTAACTTTTCTAATACAAAATTTTATTCATATTTTAAGCCTAAACTTATATTTTCTTATTCTATACTTAAATACATTAAAAAAAAGTAAATCTATTAAGCACGCCGGTAACTTACTCAGTACCGGTTGCCCAGTTGTGGGATTATAATAAAAAATGAACTACCATTGTAGCTTTGTGGTTGTCGTTTTGAATCGTTTATAAAATTATTCTCGATAACTCTTTATAATGAGAGACATTTTTAAAGGTTCCTTCAACCGCGTGAAATCGGGGTCAGAACACTGTCGTACGCGGTCACTAAATTAACTATCATATTTTATAACGAATCAAGAGTCGAGAGATGATGATACCACCCTTTTTGTAAACACACTTTAGTAATAATAATTTAATATGAAATTATACTTTTGTATGGAAAATATATTATTTTGAATGATTTGTGTGTTGTGATTTAAATAAAATTTTGCGGTAAGTTGACATGTTTGGGTGTATTGCTAATTTTAATCGTCTTAAGAAAATTATGCTTATTGCTTGTATAAGTAATGTTTCTTTTTTGTTATAAATTTAGATTCTCTGATTTAGCAAAAGTGTTGTAAAATAAAATAACTAAAGTTCATCAGTTTATAATAAATGTTCAATGACTACTACTACTAATAAATATCTCAATAATAGCAGAATTACAGGGAAAGTGTAAAAAAGTCACATACACTATTTATTAGTAATTCTAAATTTAATTTACGCACTTAAATTTACTCACGCACCAAAATATATTAATTATCTATTACATTAAATAAATAGTTTTTGTTCTAAATTGATTATCTTAAAGTTAACAATCAAATCATAGATGCGATAAACACAAAAAATAATCTACAATCAATATAATTATATCTAACAAGTAAAATTATAACAATCTGGTATTAGCATCTTAGTATCGTTTCCTCGCATCGTAAATAATATTAAATTTATCATTTATGAATTCCAACACAGCGAGCCGCTACCGTCGGCGCCCTTTGACGTGCCGCCATCTTGAGCGGCCATATTTGTTTTGCTTTTTTTATAAACTTTATAATGCAATGCTCTTGTCACTGTCAGCCGTTATCAAGGAAATGTCATTTAAGGAATGAATTTGCTACTATGATAAAAATAGATAGAAACGAAGCCACTTAGTGTTAGCACTTGCATTGTAGTGTGTTTTAATTTTATTTAATAATTATTTTCATTGGGTTTTGGTTAGTGTTTAATGTGTTGGTTATTTGTGTATAATGTTGCGAGTGGCTATGAGAAATTCGGATATATTGGGACGAATAGAGATGAAAGGTATGTTTCGTTTATGTTCAGGCAATTTTGTTAATATTCTATATTGCACTTTTTAATGAAAATCAAAATAAACTTTATTAATTGGTTTTGGTAGGTACAAGTAAACTTTTATTTATTAGAGATTTTTCTCCAATAAACCTAAGGGTACTGGAAAAATAAGAAAAAAATGTAGACCTAAATAGGTAATATGTCTCTTATATATGTAAGACATAGATTAAAATAAATACGCGAGTAGCTGTCATTCATAAAAGGTACGCCAATTTATAGCTCTCAGAAAATTGTTATTGTTAAAGTTTTTCCCCCAACAACAAGTGCATAGGTATACCTATTAGCAAAATAAATCGTTTTCACATTGCAAAATCTCATCTCCCTCCAGATGAAAAACGTGTGAAAATCGTCACGCGGCGACACCCTCTGTGATTTGACAATCCACCGCGAATGATTTCGTTTAAATGTAGGTACCTATTTGAAAAGATTTACAAGACGAACATACACTTGTGAAATATATATACATAGGTACCTACAGTATTATTTAAACTTTATATTTAGAAATCTTTATGACTATCTTCTATATATATAAAATCGAAAGGTCACTCACTCATCACGAAATCTCAGAAACTACATGTGCTAGGAATCTGAAAGTTTGCATAAGAGTTACTTATAGGACGTAGGTGCCCGCTAAGACGGGAATTTGCAATATTCGATTTCTAAGGGGTTGTTTTTGGGGTCGAAAGTTTGTATGAAACTTCGTTACTACAAATGCTAGGAGTCTCAAATTTTGCATAGACGTCACTAGGACGTAGTCATGGAGACAGAAATTAATAGTAACATAACGCGGGTGAAACCGCGAGCGGGCCGCTAGTATTAGATAAAGACATTTCAGCTTTATGCTGTATCTCGTATATAACGGCAGGATATTTTGTATAGTTAAATATTATATACTTACATATAGTCTTGTTGGTTAGAGTTTTTTTTTAATGTTTTTTCGATTTTCATCTTACGGCTTCTGTTGGTACCCATAGGTATATTATTTTTGTTCCGTGGCAATCAATTTTAAATTGACTTCACGCATCTCACATTTATCGCGGTAGCCAGGTAATTATTTAAGAGAAAGAGAAAGAGAGTGAGAAATACTTTTTTTAGATTTGAATATTCCCCTAAATGGAATACAAAATCACTACTATATGTCTGTAATTTTTTGTTGAATAAAAGATAACAAAAACCTGTATTGCCTATATGTATGTGAGTATGTTTATAATACCATCTAAACTTATTAGTCTTGCCCCAGTGTGTGAAAGTTAGCACCTTTCTGTTTATATATGCAATGGACTTGTATCCCAGTTTCATTTGAGATGGGGTGCCTGTAACAACAAACTCGGCTTTTCACTTAATTGTATTTTGATATTGTAAATTAGATTTTTGCTTGATGCTGTGACATGTTGATGATTGTGGGTTCGAAGCCAGTTGAGAGAAAGAAAAAAAAACAAATTCTAAATTTTTTATTCATTGCTTGTGTAATTTAAACTGCTTATTTGATAAAAAATAAAATTGGATTGGAAGTCACTTGTTTGTTGATTATAAAATTATTATTCATTTTAGTATTTCCCAAGAACTTTTCTTCAATAAATTTAGTTAATCAGTACCTTCATTTTTTAAATAAAAATATTTGTAACTTAGTAATAACTATTACCAGTAAGCTCGCGAGTAGTTTTAAATAAAATACTTAGATTTCAGATATAGCACACTTTTACGTTAAATAGAAGGCAAAAACTTTCTAAGTGCACATAGTTAACTATAAAAACTCAAAATGTTTGCAAAAATCGTAAAGCGGTGTATTTTTTTAACTGCCACCCCAACCGTGGTGTTGCCCGCTAATTGTAAAGTCAACAACAGTGTTTTAGTGTTTGTTGTTTTTCCCCGAGGGCAACTCTCGGGTACGTTTGCGTTTTAAGTTTCTATATAGATAGTTATTTTCTTTTGAATTTGTATTACTATCTTTGTTTAAAGGTTGTAGATTCAAGTTCTGGTTAGGGTAATTTAATGTTTCTTATATTAGAAATAAAGAATGGAGTGACTATTCTACTAAAAAAACTGTAAAAATCGAAAACTTCAGTATGATGATGAAAAATATATTATTAACCACAATGTACCACAAAATATAATTGATATTTTGATAGTAATGAATACTAAAAACGTGTAACATTTGTCAATAAAGGAAATAGATAAAAAAAAAATTAATTACATCTCTAAATATCTTATCTAGAATAGATACAGCTAACACCTAATTTAATTTATAAAATATTACTTTTACTAATATACTGATAATAAATATTTCTTTAACTAACCGCATACGTACAGTACAATCAATAAGTTATGTCCACTGTGAAGTTAGGCTTTCCGAACTTTCGGGCATTGTTTGCTCTTGAAGAAAATAAGCAAAAGTATGAAAAATCCTTAAATCAAATCAAATCTGCGCAACCATCTATAGCTAACCTCAGGGCGGCCACGATTCGTCAACCGTACTGTATCTGGTCTATTGCAAAGGGAACCGTAAGTGTACAAACACTTATACCCACTTGAGGTAATATTGACGTGGGAGTGACACGTGCCGGAAGAGACGAGAAGTTGAGTCTAAAATAATTTATACGTATTCAAGTGGAAAATACTTTTAGTACTTTTAATTTAGAATTTATTATTTAATTTAAGTGTATGTTTATCAGTAACATGTATTTTTGGCACTTAATGCAAGAATAAGGACACTCCATTCTTCACGTTCTGCCCAGCCCAGCGCCGGTTGCCCATTTTATCTTCTAGACTGGAAAGTTCAGTTTAAAAGTTCAGATATAAATTACTTATATGTCATTCCACGACGTCACAACAATGGTATGATACAAATATATATTCTTTCATATCTTGAAGAAGAAAATTGGTTCCCCTGGGATAATTATTGATAATTAAACATTTTACATAATTCGGTTGTGTTAAACTGCAATTTTTGCAAAAAAAATACATAAGACAAAAAAAATAAACAAGAAAAAGGCAAAGAAACAATTTGTTATTATAATTAGAAAACTCACGTCGTATGAAGATAAAATGCAAATTAAAGTAGACTGCAATTTCTGAGTGAGTACTACTAGATAGTTATATGTATTACATTGTTTAATTAATTAATTATCTCTTATGAACATCGCTTTTATTGTAAGCTATAGGGTTGGCAACTTTTAAGTGCCGACGGTAAAATTAAAATCGGAAAAATACTTTCAGCTTTATCATATATAAGATTGGACTTTCTTTCTATATTAGTATTTTTATCTTTTAAAAAACTCATTGTTATCGGTTTTGTTTTCTTATGTCAAATCAAGTAATTTCTTTATTACATAGTATAAAACTAAATCGCGTTTTACTATTATAAGAGTAGAGCTTTCAACCTACAAAACGGAGAATTATTAAAAATTAAAATTATATAAAAATTATTTTATATATACATAGATATATATATAGTAGAGCTCTTTAGCTGCCTATAAAGTATAAAGTAAAAAATATTTTTCAGTTCAATATTCCTTAATTTACATTAACTTTATTCGAAACAATTTCCGTACATTTCGAGCAATCAACAAAAATCTTTTTTACTATGAAAATGAAAACGAAAAGAAATCACAGTTTTTAATCTTTCACGAGACATTGCAAATTCTTTTCGTAATTTTCTCTCAATTCAATTTTCCCTCTAAAAGGACCACGAATTTTCATTTCTAAATGCCCACCATTAAATTTAACAGCCCTGTAATACGCAAACTTTTTACACGAGAGAATCCACCATTTTGAATGAAATGACGTATCTCGAAATGGCGCGCGATGTGGCGAATAAAAATGCTACGACTTTCATGTATTCAGCCAACCATTTAATTTTTTAATTGTTGATTGCAGATTGTTTCTTCACAATGCTTTTTATGTGAAAGTCGTATTTCAGCTTTTCTTCAAAAAAGATATATCAGATATTTTACATTAAGTTAATGGCAATAATAATATTATTTATTACATACACACGTAAAATAAAAAGTATAAAACTGAATGATATTTTAAATAAAATAGCGGTTGTATTATTAAATATACGCATATAGACACCAAAAACTTTACCAAATACTATTTTTTTGTCTATCTTCACTAGGTTTATCATTATAAATAAAGATTATACATTAGCATGAAAAATTGCTTAGCCTCAAGTGTGAATTGCTGTGAAAACAGATAAATAAGATGGCGCGTGTGCGCCGCGTGCGGCTCACAGATTATAAATGACTTTATACAGTGGCTAGTGACAAATTGTATAATTGAAACGAAAAAGTAGAGTCATCACACAGAGTGGAGAAATTACGAGTGTGGCTTCTCACATTTTAGAAATAAGAAAAAGCTAACTACTAAATTTGCATAATAAATAACTACTAAATTTGCATAATATGATATTATACAATTATTTATTTGTAATGAATTATGTTCTACAGTGCAATTAGAACTAGGTTTTATCAATCATTGCTGATGCAACCTCATATACCTATGTACTGTACATACTGTTGATATCAAGTATCACATTGCCACACTACGCAAGTTACAGCAGTTGCTGTAACTAAATTTATTATTTAAATTGTTTAAGATATTTTAAAAACGTAGTTACTCGTAATTGGATTGTAAAACATGAATAATTTGTATTTGCTTGTACTGTATTACCATTTACAATTAATTTGAATACAAAATTATTATAGAGAATAAATAATTAATTTTAAGGATCAATTTTGATTATTATTTTTACTTCGCCACAAAAAGACTATAAAGCAGTGTTTCAAAATCCATTGAATAGAATCCATGGGGTGCTTTTACTATAGAATTTATCTCGCCCTCCCACTCTATGATAAGTTAATCCGTGGTACCCCCTCGTGGGCACTGTATAGGGCATACTTATATCGAGATTCTTTACTAGCAACTGTTTCATTTTTGTGTTTCATTTTTTAGCTTTACTTTAGTAGAGGGAACCTAGTGTCAAGACACTAAGTTTCCCACTTTCCACCTAATTTACGAGACATTTCGGGTTGAGTTGAATTACTAAGCATAGTTTTTATATATTTATAAATTTATTTGTGTAAATTTACTATAAGCTGAAGCTTGAAGCTACAACATGTCTAGTAGAGTACCTAAGAGGCGACTACGGTAGCCTACTTACCTAGAAAATTGACTAGAGCATCACGTGAACATATAGCTTAATTGGCTAAAGCACTTGGATAGTATCCAAGAACAGATACAAATCCTTCGTATAAAATTTAAGCATTCCTTGAGCTTTGCTNAGAATTTATCTCGCCCTCCCACTCTATGATAAGTTAATCCGTGGTACCCCCTCGTGGGCACTGTATAGGGCATACTTATATCGAGATTCTTTACTAGCAACTGTTTCATTTTTGTGTTTCATTTTTTAGCTTTACTTTAGTAAGCAGAGGGAACCTAGTGTCAAGACACTAAGTTTCCTACTTTCCACCTAATTTACGAGACATTTCGGGTTGAGTTGAATTACTAAGTATAGTTTTTATATATTTATTAATTTATTTGTGTAAATTTACTATAAGCTCAAGCTTGAAGCTACAACATGTCTAGTAGAGTACCTAAGAGGCGACTACGGTAGCCTACTTACCTAGAAAATTGACTATAGCATCACGTGAACATATAGCTTAATTGGCTTAAACGCTTGGATAGTATCCAAGAACAGATACAAATCCTTCGTATAAAATTTAAACATTCCTTGAGCTTTGCTTACTTAAATTTAATTTAAAATGAAAATGTAAAAAAAAAATAGGTAATAGAATGTGTAATATATTGAACGTAGTGATACAATTTTCAAGTAACAAAATATTTGTAACAATTAAAAATATTCTAAATATGTCTAACTAATTATTAGAAAAGGATACTTAATTATTCCAGCAGTTAGAGTTAATAAATTATGTAACAATTTACAGTACGTACACAACCAACACAAAACGGAAGTAGCTTCACAACGAATAATACAGGATATTACCAAACAGTTAGTCAAATAAAGCAAACTAATATCATTCAATCATATTTAACGCCCCTCGCCTATAATTTATTTGATAAATTTCAATTTACCGACAACTCGGTTAGCCCCTGCTATGCAACGCTGCCAACATTATCATGGTAATAAAATAACTCATTGATTTCTAAGGGGCAAAGGTGAAGAAAACATTGTATTTCCAACCCAATGGTGCCAACATAAGGTTGAAAATGAGATTTGAAACTGTAACCACTGCTTCCCTTAACGCTAATCTGTCACAACTTGTCTTGCAACCCCAGTGCGATGTTGCTAGTTGAATTTATGTGTTAACATGATTTATGTGTTGCCAGCCCTCGTTTTAGGTGATGAAATATAGCTGGTTATGTTAAAATATAATGTATTTCGGGGGTTCTATGTATCTAATTATTATTGTTGCCTTTTGCAACTGATGCTGTTGTTTATTTAGTAATAATAATAAATAATGTATAGTTAGGTACATATACCTAACAATATATCTAGAAAATTAAAAAAGTACGGAACTTATGTATAAACGTATCTTTGACGTTACTTGCATTAGCGAGGAGCTTTATCGGGCTGTTTTTCAGCAGAAATTTATAAACCTCTATTTTAAGTAACAGTATTTCACAATATGATATCAATACAGGCAGCTAAATGAACCTTACTTAAAAGTTACCACAACTATAACTCGAATAATAAAAGTCCTTAATGTCGTTTCGAACCTGTAAGTTATCTCTAACTTATCGTGATCCAGTTGCAATAACCTTTCAATTTGAACGAGATACGACATACTAGGTTTAACTCGTAGAATTGCTTTCGCAATTTGTGCAATATTATTGTTTACGATACATTTTTGATTGCAAATTAGTTCTTAGGCCAAAATGAGTCGTTGTTCTAAAGCGGAGACATAATTAACAAATTCCTAGTATTTTATGACGTTGAAAAACAGTGTAAAATCTCACGTCTACCAACTAAAGGGGATAGGTAGTAATAAAATACATTATTTGGAAGAATATTTACTAAGAAATAATCAAAACAAACAAGTAAAACAATATTTTATAACCAATTCTAGAATTCTAGCTAAAACTGTTTCTAAAGCTGTTTCTAAATCACAAAAAAAGTATCGCTAATCAAACATGAGTAAATACCTTAACATTTATCATCCAAAGTGTTTACGCAAAAATTTTCTCAATTAATTAGGCACATCCCCAAACTAAACAACGCTTCCAAATCCTTGAGCGGCCATTACGCGCTGTCAAACTGACAGTTGACGTACAACATTGCCAGATACAAAATGGCTACTACACATACACAATAAAGTTGTTTTTGTCTGTTCACATCTCACCCCTTGAAATATTTAACACGTCATTAAAATACCGTAGGGACGTCCCGGGGTCAAACTCTGCGGAAAACGGGAAAATAATAAGTTTCAAACGACGCTTGCGGTTTGGTGTTGAGGCGCGTGGCGGAGATTTTTAATGCCTAATTACGTTGGAGTATAGGTACAGTTTCTTTCAACTTTTTGTTTTATTGATTAAATATTTTTTTATAGTTCGTAAGATTTATAAAAAAATGTTGAATAATGTTGAATAATGCAGTTTTAATAAAAAATATAATTTCGATCTGTGGTCTAGTTAGATAAGACAAAGCCTTCCGCTTCGTCGCGTAATAGGCTGTGTCTACGTAGATAAAAATTATAAGTCATCGAAGTGATGTATTACAAATAGGTAAACCCACATCTTTTCACCTGAATTTCTTTAAGTAATAATTAAATTACTTCTTTAATTTTCTTATCTAAAATAGTGTTCGTTCGTAGAATGATGTATTTATAATTGTAACGAAACATTACATCGTGCCGTCGGCAACGTTTAATTAACTAAGTATCTAAGATTTTAAACAAAAAATTGAAACGCACTTATCAATGTATTGAGTATCTTTGCCATATTTCTAGAAAAAAATATCCATTAGAAATGTAATCATTATTAATTTTACCTTTTCGCTTACAATGTAATAGATAAGTAATTTATTGTTATTGCATATTTTCTTTGACGTCTCCTGTTAAATTAAAACTATTACAATATTACTTTATCTGCTTGCGGCATGCTCAGATAACAAAAGGACTTATGACAAATTAATCTACGAAGCAATTCTTCACTGAGCGGTTGCAAAGGGCAGAAATGGATGGCACTTTCACTTCGCAGTTTTCAGAAATTTAATATATATTATTTTTTTAAATTATATTTATATGAATGGATATTTGCATTTGTAACTGTCGTTCAGCGGTACAGTATCAGATTGTAAAGCGACGATTGCGAATTCGATTCTCTTGGGAGAATTAATCAATTTCCTTTCACTGGAAATAATATAAATTAAGTAGGAAATAATATAAATTAAGTAGTAGTATTAATAATGTATGTATTTTAATGCTACTCTACTGTTGGCTACTATAAGTTGCATGCTTTTCCATTAATAGATTAAGCATATCGATATATTTCAAAGTTAATATAAGTTTTCAAATGATTTTAAGCGTATCAAAGTAGGTACATATTATAGAAATAAATAGTTATGTAAATTTAATAACTTTAAGAACATTAAACGGACAGACGCTAATTATCTTATATAGATATAATTTATTAGTCATTTACCGTTTAAAACTTTTAGTTTTATTGAAGCGATCAATCTCGTAATCTACCTGTCAACAGCGTAATGTCAGAGTACCAATCATTTCGGATATCAATTAACATATTAAATGGCGAAAAAAAACTATTATTTATATTATAATCGTTTAGTTCTCGATAACTTCAGATGAATCATACTGTGGCTACTTTCGAAAGCTTAAAGTTTATCGAAATCACCTTTTGAATCGATAAAGCGTAACAAGATATTACACGAATATACCATTAGTAGTCATAGACAAGCGAGCATAAACAAGCAAGTAGCCCTATCAGGAATCGGCCGTGAAGATAATATCGCAGCCAGCGCAAAAAAAAAAAAAGAAAAAAGCCATGTCACGAGGATTAGAGCCGGGCTCATTGTCAACGATGACAATTGAAATACATCTGTCCCGTTTCAACTCAGCTGCCTCGTATACGAAGGAGGGAGACGGGTATATGTCTATTTATTTTCACTTTTCTATGGCTAGGTAATGTGACAGTTTTCGTATGAAATGTTTGTTGGAATGGCTGAATGGGGGTTTCGGTGCGTATGTTATGTTGTATTATTTTATTTTTAATCCGTAAGCGAGCGGCCGATTGAAAAGTCTAATAACGATTTTGCGCCCCTGAGTTTTGATGTACCTACGATCAGAATTTATAATTTGATACAATGAATGCTTCGATAATTTGTAACTATAGAAAGAAAGTTATACAAATAGGTATATGAAATAACTGATTTTAGTGTCAAATGAACAATTGACGGTTAAATCAGTTATTGATTCTGGACTAATACAAAAAACTATATAGTCCGTAAAATTAAATGGATATGAAATAACATTAAAAGTGAATCCTAACTGTAATAAGCAATCTGTACAAACATAGAGAAAGTAATAATTAGAAGGCCAACAATGCCATATCTTTTTTGTATAGAAGACTCTAGAACGCATACCACTATATCTATTACATACAAAATCACGTTAATCAATTTGAGCATGTGTACGAGACAAGCTACTCATTCACTAAAAATGTTACACAAAAGCATCGATTTAGAGCAGACAAGCAGTCTACCATAGTCTATTCATTAAAAAAAACGTACAACCAATTAATCATCTAATTTTGTTTAACGCAATGTCAACCATCTTGTTTAAAAATGTAATTCAAGTATAAATAATGGCCGTCTAGTATTTTTGAAGAGATTACACATTTAAAGTGTTGTATGACCGACTTTCTGTTGCTGCAAGACTAATGGTAGGAACGTTTCTACGATTAATATTGTCTTTGGTTATTTGTTTTTTAAGGTATGCCTTAGTAACAATTAAATACAAACATACAGGTACTTTGGGCTTGATGAATGTTTGTCATTGCTTTTAACAAGAGTCAAAAATTCTGAAAAAATGACCAGATAAATTATTATATTATAAATTGTCATAATTTATTTCAAATGCGATTGAAACTCTTTACTTTATGCTAAAGCTTAAAGTTATTTACTCATGATTTTTATTTTGCGAAATGTCCGTGCTGTATTACGCATATAGCAGGGTAGGCAGTGGGAACGTAGTATTAGGACATGCCGATCTCTCCGTTTTCGAAAATAATCCATTCCTCTGAGTGGGAATAGAACTCACAACCTTGCACTTATAGTCAGAAACTATATCGCTGCTCCACAACGGCCTCAAGCCCAAACGTTTGTAAAAGCCACATTATTATTTTTAAATTATTCTTATTTTATTAAATCCATGTAAATACATGTAAATTAAATGCAATACATATTTATGTATATAAATACATATGCTAATATTTATAATACATATATAACAAATTAAGACAACTCAACGCCATTCCGCGTATACAACTATAAAACAACAATTATATTATGTATGTAGATTAGTTTTCGTCATTAATATTCAGTTGGAACTGGTTGCTGTACGTTTTATGACATAAATTTATTCACACGCGACTAAATGATGCAAGAAATTAATTTCGGCGTCCAGTTCATATTTTAATTTGTTATACATAAATGTGTTCTTAGGGTTCCGTATCCTAAAATTAAAAAAAACGGATTTGACGTGACTCACAGGAATCACTTTGCTGTCCCCATTATATCTGTGTTTCTTTTCTATAGTCTAGTCTTTTCTCTACAGAAGACTAGTCTAGAACTCTAGTCTAGTCTTTTCTCTGTCAGATGACTAGTCGTCTGTCAAGGCTATTCTAAACATCACATGTAAATGATTTATCCAGATGTAAAGTCTCGAGGAGGAGAGAATAAAATAACCTTCTATGTACAAAGAATATATACCTACAAGCGTTTTATGCCTAATTTTAGAAAAAAAATATCGGCATTATCAGGACCTATAGGGTATTTTACTTTGACTTCTCTGAATCAACAGGATATACCTTATTATTCTTAATCAAATTGGTACGGACCCTCAGAGAGGGAGTATGACTCGCACTTGACTGTTTTTTTTAAATGTAATATATCAGAAGCACGTAATTTAAAGCGAAATATTCACATATCGATTAATTCTAATCGATTTATAAATTCTTTGCAAAATATAGATAGTTGTTTTATAGTTTATTGTAAAAAATATACAAATTTATTTGTAATTTATAATCAGTCAATCAAAATAAGATTTATGGTTATTTACAAATGGATATAAGTTTAACGTGTATATAGTTCTTCTTGCTTCTTTTATTACATTTAGTTTACAATATCAAAACTTTCGTTAAATATTCAATTCCACAGGATAGAATTTACTTATTTTGTAGTTACTTCCCGACGGTAAAAGTCCTTGCTTATTTAAATCAATACTCTCAACACAACTTGGAAACAGATTGTCTTAATTCCTCATTAGGTTTCCTCTGCCTACCCCGTTATATGCGGGATACAGCGTGAAGTTAATAAAATAGTTATAAAAGTAATAACTTATTATATACTAAAATAACCTTTTTTTTCTATTCTTTAGGTGTAAATCCAAGGAAGCAAAGAAGAGAACGAACAACATTCACTCGAGCTCAGCTGGACGTGTTAGAAGCGCTGTTTGGCAAAACTAGGTATCCTGACATCTTCATGAGGGAAGAAGTGGCGCTGAAAATTAATTTACCAGAATCTAGAGTTCAGGTATTGATTTAGAAATAATTTTATTCAGATAAGACGGATAAAAAGAAATGGGGTTCTCTTAACACTAACACTTAACACAGCAAATGCAACCCGCATTTGCTGTAGAGAGCATAGAGATAGGACACTCTGCTTCTTGTTTTTCGTTCCGATTTATATTTTGTATGTTGGTTGAATTAATTTCCTTTCCTAAATAATTCTTTAATTCTATTCCTGTTTTATGGTATAAAATATAGACATGATGTTAAGTCACTATTTTCTCCTTAAAAACGCAACACATGGGTAAAAAAAAACAGAACAGAGATTTCAATTCTTATAACACAAAATATAATTTAATAATTTGTACTTATACGAAACATAAAAAATAAATTTAAAATCCCCAAGTAGCTGCAAGTTTACGCGTCTCTTAACTTTATATAATAAATGCCTGTTTACTCAAACTAATTTAATAAGCGATAACGACTCGCCGAGTGGAATGGGGCTTCATTTGCATAATCTTTTTTAAATAAATATAAGAAAATCGAATTTTTATCTGGCACGAGGCAAAGCCGATGATGTTGAATAAGTTTAACAATTAACCTAAGACACGGTGAAGATCAATCATGTTACTGAGATTGACGAACCACCCGCAAATGAAAAGCTATTAAATTTAATGGCATTAAATATTTAAATATGTGATATTATAGTTTGTAGTGACTTGAGTACTGTAGTGTTCGTAACATTAGGTTCCAAAAATGTATGTGACCAAATAATGTTTATTAAACTATAGAGAATTAGAAACAATGTAAAGTGACAGCTTAGGCTGAAGTGTCATAGTTGCGCGAATTTTAGTTTAGTCCGGCGTTAATTTTTATAGATATGCAATGATGGTCAATAAACTTTAATGAAATAGCTTTTGTTAAAGAAAGCGAATATTTCAGCCATATAAAACGGTTTCCATTATATGTAGGAATATTAAGCTTAAGCTGTGTTTTGTTGTATATATAAAATTATTTCTATATGAATGTAATCGAGAATGAATGAACATAAATATATTCTACTTAACAAAGACGTAGAACGAAATGACAGAAGTTTCTGATAAGTCGGTTAAAATTAAACTTTCCCGGCGTTTCCCCGTCGAAAGCTCACGTTTCACTGAACTCTGATTCGCCGAAACGTTCAATTTATAGCAACACGGATAGGGCATTAGCGCACAATCGAATTATGCGTTCCAAATTTGATATTTGAAAATCGAATCATTTAATCCTAACCATTGTTTAGTGATGTTGACATCACAACGAGGCAAGACTTTCAATTTTCATTCCATTTGTGTAAATGTTTTTTTGTTAAATTTTGCTTTTGGACTCCCAATTTAATACTATCAACTCATCCCACATATGATTTTGATAGCCAAATAAAAACTATAAATTCTTTTCGTTTTATCTTCATTCGTTAAGTCATATCCACACATATCATTCTGTTCTTCACTTTTACCCTCTTTACCATAAATTGCATTTTATTTCAAACAGCATAATTAATCCTTAAACACGTAAAAAATAATTATTATTATACTTAATAAATTTAGTTTTTTAATATATTAAAACTTCTATATGCCATAAAAACTCCTCGCTGAGATTAAAATTTTCATTCACTCATTATTTCAAGCTCCGCCATCTTGGTCATTAGTCTATTCTCTTGATTATAATCTGTGCAGGGCTGTAATTGGTTCTGATCGCATCCACAGATAACGATTAATTGCCTCGTTTGAGCAGTGTTGGGTTATATTATATTATTATCTAGAAAATTGTGTTTTAATAAAATAAATATTTATTAGCAAAATTTTATACCTGTACTTTTTTCATTTAAATGCTAGATATTTTTAAAAAAAATGGACCTGTACTTATTTTCTCATAAAGCACAGTTGAATTATTATGATTTGATATTTCATTGTAGTTACTCCTATGAATATTTTTAAAAAATACTTTAAAATATTTTTGATATTTACCTTTAAGCCTAGAAAGCAGAAACGCTTCGGCCAGCTAAAATAATCATTTTTATTACTCGAAAAAGTAGATGTATACTCTTGTTATTATAATTTTTTTGTAGGTTTATTGCAAAATTATGATTTTTTAACATGTATAATATTTATTTATAAAATTAATTTAGACTAACAATATTATTCATTAATGAAATTACATTGACCACAAACCAGCAGATGTTACTATAATCAGTATGTAGTCGTTACCTATTAACAGTAGGGTTCTCAGTTCGATTATTGTTTGTACATCAGCTTATTTGCGATTTACACACTTCTTGTTTATTCTGGGATATACGATATCACTAACCATATGTACCACTGGTTGAGTTAATTAGGGCGTAAAGTTAGATCTCTGCGTCATGTAGATATTTCTAATGGCAACACATACACATGCAGTTCTGTAGTGCCTTTACAAATTTAAATAAGATCTTTATAAAAACAGTAGGATTACAACAAATTTAGCTTAGAATTTGTTTCATTTGATATCTATTCCAATTTGCGGACTAGAACGGACCCAATAATAGTTTACCATTTATCGCCAAATTCATTGTGTGTAGTTACACTTACCATTCTTGTCAGACTAAAAACTTACCCAATTGTCAATATTTTTAATTTAAATGTTTTATTTCTATTCCAAATGTAATTATCGAAATGGAGTGCTGCAACACTATACTTACCCTACTTACCTCGTTATACGCGGGATACAGGATGAAGCTAAAAAAGGAAAAAATCCAAACACTCGTTGAATTACGATATTATTTATTGTTAAGTATAAAATATATAACATACATAATTACAAAATGGCCGATGCACATCTGTTCGATCGCTTGTTGCTCTTTTTCACGTACTATATTAACTCGTTACAATGCGAGGGCGATAATCCTTGCGCGGTTTGTGTACGCACGGAACGTTTCTACTGCCGACGCTGCTAACTTATACTGCCCTTTGTGTACTTTCCTTACTGATATGGATACTAAATTTGGTTTTCGATATGATATATTGTTATACGTTAGGTATAGGTACCTACCGTATAAAGTTTAGTTGGGCGACCTGACAACACTACAAGATTGTTGGTACAGACTGTAATTACGATGGTTATGAGATCGATTCCTATTAGTTAAATGTTATTGAATGACTGAAATAAATATGTTTAATGTTTCTTTTGTTTTCCCCCCCTCTCAAATGAAAAGTAGTAGTATTAAATTCCGTCTTTTAGTAATTTAATGATGTTATTTTATCATAATCAGCCTGTTAAAAGATATTTTTTTAAAATTAGGTCAGCATCTGTTATCAATACATCAATTATCATCGTGTTTTCGAAACATCCATTGATTGTATAACTATTTCTAATATAATTCTTTTTGAAACAGGTTTGGTTCAAAAACCGACGAGCAAAGTGTCGACAACAGTTGCAACAGCAGTCCAACTCGCAGATATCCAGCAAGTCCTCGTCCAGTTCCAAAAGCATATCATCTACTAACTCTATAAAAAGTTCCTCATCGTCAAAGATCTCCACGTCCAAAACGTTAACAAACTCCTCAAACTCATTAACTACTACTCAGAATACCTCCAGCATCACCACTTCTTCCCCCAACCTTCCCACACCCACAACTTCAGTTAGCCCCCCAATTAACGTTATATGCAAGAAAGAGGCAGCCCCATCTAATTACGATTCGTCTCCATTAAACAAAAACTTATCTATTTCCCATCATTATAATTCAAATGACGCTTTAAGAATTAGCAAAGAATCAGATCCCCTATCAAACGTTCACAATTATGGGGTTACTCCAAAACAAGAACTATATAACAGTCCGAAAAGATTAGACTATTCGAGCAAGGTAGATTATACAGAGAAGTTTGGGAGTAACCTTGTGAAAGACCAATATAGCTCCCGTTTAACGGGTAACCTGACCCCCTTAGGGTCCAACTCCTCAATCATGACGACTCCCTCTCCTCCTATAACTCCTCAAAGTCTGAACGGTCCTGGAAACGTCTATCACCCGGACAGCTATAATAGTTTCCATTGGCCGGGAAGTTCGGACTATATAAGAAGTTACTCGAGCTCTCACCACCATCAAGGATATGGGCAAAGCGCGTACAACTCGCCATATTATCCTAGTCAGGTAGTTATATATTAAATTTAGATTTTTAGTTTTGTTTTGCTGTTGCTGTTTTTTTTTACCTAACGTTTTTTTATTTGCATATATTGTTAAAATTGATCCTATTTCACTGTAAAATAAATAAGTCGATATAATATTATAATAAAATTTTTGCTATACTTTGACTTTCATGTAACTAAATATAAAAAATAAATTTTAATTATTAAAAAAAAAACCTTATCAAAAAACGAAATATGACTTGAACTACTTTAATTACATACTAATATAAATTTTATTTTCAGATGGAATACTTCAATGGTTCATCAGTGAATCAAACACACGGTCATTCACACAACTTAACCGCGAACGGCAATCAGCTCTACAATCAAGTGTCGTTTAACAACCCATCCCCTCCCTCCTGGCCCTCTCACCCCAATATCCTTTCCTCAGGTCCTGAATCCCCTGAAAATCAGGCCCAAAACACCCCCCACTTGAGCATGCTCCAAGCGTCTCAAATTACGAACTTTTCCAACACAGGAAATAGTTATTTCGCACCGGAAAAGTACGGAATAAATATGGTGTAGTGTTTCTAGTCTCTTATTTAGTAGGTGTAAATATCCTATTTTAACTAACCTCGCGTATTATTCAAGGTATTGTTGCTCGTGTACTTAATCTGTGGTCATCTTTTCGAATCGTGTTTTGGGTAACTGTCAAAAATGTGCCGCCATTTCAGTGCTTTTTTCGTCTCCGAAACGTAATGGTGGCGCACATTTGACAGCTGTCAAAGTGCGATGTAAGTACATATCAATTTTCGTTTTCATCTGTAGTGTCATAAGTTAGGACTTTACTGAGCAATACGACTTTGAATAAATCGCTTGGTAGAGTAACTTTAGTCTTCGCTCGTAACTTAGATTTATGGGCAAAACTTAGAATCGAACTGTGTACATTTAAATAACATGAATTTTGAAAATAAAAAGGTCACTTTACGGTTTATAGCCATCTACTAAACCATTATCATATATACATACGTGAAAAACAATAAAATCTCTTTGGCAGTACGATTTTAAAATTTGCCCTTTTCCTAATTTACAGTTCGCCCAATAAGACTTTAATTTAACGCTGCTTAAAAATCGATTTTCAACGAAACAATCTTCAAGGCCTAATTAATTTTAATATCGGCTTAAAGTTGCCATATTGAAAAAATAAACATATTGTTGCTTGTACATTCCCTTGAGTCATATCACTTATTACTTAAATAATTTAGATTATGACGACGCTTGGTGAGTTCGCGTACATTCATTATAATTGTATATATTAAAAAAATACTTAAGAATTTTTATTTTTAAATGAAATTTGTAAATGTGCGTGCTATAATTGTATATGTGAAATGTGTAGATGATAAATTAAGTGTTAATTAGTGGTCACAGAGCCATACTTTGGAGCTTCAGTTTCTTATGAAATTATGTGGTTGAGAATACAAAATAAAGTTTTTCAAAATGGCCGCAAAAGTTCCAAAGCTCGGCGTTACTCTGTGGTTGTTTTGATTTTTAACTTGTTGCACACAATAGTGCAAGAGCAATGTACAGAGGATGTAAAAATAATTTATATAATAGTATAATTATTCGTTCTACTAGAATTTGCGTGACAAATTCTTAGATGCGAGTATAATTTATTTGTTTATAACTATTTTTCAAAGACAAAATTTGCCGTTACAAAGAGATTACTAGGTTTAAATTATATAGAATATAAACTATCAGGTTTTTTTTTAAATCGAAACTAAATAAACGAATGGTTGCAAAAAATCGGTATTCGTTAGATATCGATATTACAAATGTTTCATTGTTTGAAATTTATTATGGAAGTCGATTATTTTAATAATTTATGGACCGATTTTTTGCAATTATGTTTTATTTTACGGTGAAGTGGTTTTCTTTTATTTAATTTACGAAATCGTAGGTGGAATTGTAATGAAATTAAATATAGTACATTTTATGCTTGAACATAGCTAAGTTAGTGTGTACCGTTCGAACAGTCAGTGTATTTTTTTTAAGTTAAGTTGTAATATTATTATTAATTGATAGCTATTGAAATATTGAATCCGAATATATGCATATAAAATACAGTTTTGTGTTTCATTTTGTTTACATCCCCAGTGACAAGTGAATTAATATAATAAAAATATTTTTTATAATAATTTTCCAAAGCTTAAAAAAGGCTTGTTACTTAAAAAAATACAATAGGCCTTTATTATAATAAAACTCAATATATTGCATTCCCACTAAGGGAAAATATTATTTTCATTTCTAAGCTCTGGTAATAAGACAATACGCGGCGTTAAGTTCTGCTGCAAAATACGCAATATCACATATAACATACAGGCTATACGCCAAACATCTACTTTCTACTAGGTGTAATTAACATGAAGATGGATAGTTAAGTGAATAAATAAATATTATACATTAATTAATATTAATCAAGGCCTGCCATGGCACAGAGGCAAAAGCGTGCCTGTCAATGTGACGGTTGCAGGTCCGATTCATAGAGCAATTCGGGATAATTAAATATTTCATATTTTCTTTTCTTTAATCTGGTATAAATTTTAAAAATATATTGTAAATCTAATACAGAAATGGCAAGAATAAATGTTGATTGAACTTGAACTTAAACCAGTGTTGAAGTAAATTTAAAACGTTCTAATTAAATAAGAGCTATGTTGTTATTACCTGAAGTAACTGAAATAAAAAAAATTACAAAATGATATATTAACACAATTTTAGTGAGTGATAAAAGCACATGCAAAACTAATAAAAGTAGTTTAATAATATAATAAAACTCAGCTAAAATACACCCAAGATAACATTACTAATACAGGGGTACAGAGTACGTACCTTCAAATTTATTTGCATTAAACGACTGGATTTGATTCCCATTTGGGAGAATGAAATATTTTCATTCTCTTGCTCTAGTAACGAGACAAGCACAGAACGAGGAGTGGCGTTGAATCTCGCCACTCTACACGCATTGCTTTGAGAATTCGAGTGAATATGGGGAACGGAAGTGTCTTAATAGGAATGGCTTTTTAGAAAAAAAAAACCTTCAACCAAATCTGTCTAGCAGTTCCCGAGCGTGTACGAAAAGAGAAACAGACAGACAAATATTACACTACGTATTTAATTTCTTTCCAATATTGTTTGTGTATTTGACATTTTAAATTTTCTACGTATTATCTAACAGTGTGAGTCACCAACCAAAATACAAATCAATTAAATTACATTTATCTAAGAAAACTCGATCACTGTTTCCGCCACACATTTGATCGATAGACTATTAGATATTGGTAGATTAAATTAGATGTTATTTTCTTCGTATTTGATAATTACTGAATGAATCATACAATTTATATGTAGGTATGATAACAAAAGGATTAAACTACTTTCATAATAGTATAAGGAAGTAATTCTTACTTAATAATTAAAGAACAAATTTTGGTGAGGATAATTATCAGTTCCACTTTCACGAAAAGCCTACTAAACAGATTTGGATGAAATTTTACAATCATATAGCTTATACATCATAATAATATATAGAATATAAAGAATATATAGAACATAAAGATTTTGTATAATATGGATATAATATAAAAATAAATATAAGCGAGCGAAGCCGCGTTTGAACCACTGTTAAATACAAAACGAAAATATTTTTAGTACCTTACTAAAAAGACTTCATCTACATTACGAATACGAATGTAGACGAAAGTCATGTGATATTTTTAT